>JAJOOS010080622.1:0-11778 GCA_029582725.1 Solanum chiquidenum | reverse complement strand
AAATAATCAAGACCTTCTTTCTGTCTAAAGCCTTTGACAACAAGTCTTGCTTTATATTTGTCAATAGTTCCATCATCTTTCATCTTCTTTTTGAAGATCCATTTTGAACCCAAGGGTTTGTTCCCTGGAGGAAGATCAACCAATTCCCAGGTATGATTTCTTAAGATTGATTCATTCTCACTATTGACAGCCTCCTTCCAAGAGGTTGAGTCGCTAGACAACATTGCTTCTTTGAATGTTTGAGGCTCACTTTCAAGAAGGAATGTTACAAAATCATATCCAAATGAAGTAGTTGTCCTTTGACGTTTACTGCGCCTTGGACTCTCTTTATTGGTTTCATTATCCTTTGGTTCTTCTCGAGGTTGTTTAGACCCCCCACTAGATGACTCAAGTCTTATTTTATACGGATAGATATGTTCAAAAAATTCAGCATTATCTGATTCCATTACCGTATTATCATAAATATCCGGATGTTTGGACTTATGAACCAAAAATCGACATGTCTTACTATTTGTGGCATATCCAATTAATACGCAATCCACAGTCTTAGGCCCTATTTTCACTCTCTTAGGTATAGGAACCTGGACTTTGGCTAGACACCTCCACACTTTGAAATATTTCAAGTTGGGTTTCCTACCTTTTTATTTCTCATATGGAATAACATGTGTCTTCGTGTGAGGCACTCTATTGAGTATTCGATTTGCTGTAAGGATAACTCCCCCCCACAAGTTTTGTGGTAAACCTGAACTTATAAGTAAGGCATTCATCATTTCCTTTAACGTTCGGTTTTTCCTTTCCGCAATTCCATTAGATTGGGGAGAGTAAGGAGCAGTAGTTTGATGGATTATTCCATTTTCCAAACATATTGCTGCAAATGGAGATTCATATTCTCCACCTCTATCACTTCTGATCATTTTGATCTTTCTATCCAACTGATTTTCAACTTCAGATTTATATTGCCTAAATACATCTATTGCTTCATCCTTACTATTTAGTAAATAGACATAACAATATCTAGTTCAATCGTCAATAAAAGTTATGAAATACTTTTTCCCACCACGTGTTGGTGTTGACTTCATGTCACAAATGTCAGTGTGAATCAGTTCTAAGGGATATGAATTCCTTTCAATAGATTTATAAGGATGCTTAGCATACTTAGATTCAACACAAACTTGACATTTTGATTTATTGCACTCAAATTTAGGCAAAATATTTAAGTTAATCAAATTTTGCAAGGTTTTGTTATTAACGTGTCACAAACATTCATGCCATAAACATTTAGACTCAAGCAAGTAAGAAGAAGCAGAATATTTATTCATATCAACTGCAATTACATTGAGTTTAAAGAGGCCCTCAGTGAGGTAACCTTTTCCTACATACATTTCATTCTTACTCACTACAACTTTATCAGAAACAAATACACATTTGAATCCTTTCTTAGTCAGAACTGGTATAGTAACTAAGTTCTTTCGCAATTCTGGAACATACGAGACCCTGTTCAAAATCACCACCTTGCCCGATGTCATCTTTAAGAAGACCTTGCATGTTCCTTCCACCTTTGCAACAACGGAGTTTGCCATAAACAACTTTTCGTCTGCTGGTGCTGGAGTATATGATGCAAATAATTCTTTGTTGGCACAAACATGGCATGAGGCGCCATAATCTATCCACCATTCTCTTGGATTTTCAACCAAGTTGCATTCTGAAAGTATTGCACAAAGATCGTCCATCTCTCCTTTGGATTCAGCCAAATTTGCTTGATCCTTCTTCTTGTCCTTCTTGGGACCCCGACATTCAATAGCCTTATGACCACGTTTTCCACAATTGAAGCAGCTTCCATTGAATTTCTTCTTAGGAGGATTGCTCTTTGGACCAGATGTTTTCTTTCTTTTCTTTGATTTTGTGGGATCTTCTTCAACAATATTTACTCCAGATGTTGCTGAATTACCACGTGATCTCTTTTCTGCGGCCTTGTTATCCTCTTTGATTCTCAACCTTACCTTGAGATCTTCAACAGTCATCTCCTTGCGTTTATGTTTCAAGTAGTTTTTGAAGTTCTTCCACAATGGAGGTAACTTCTCAATAATGGCAGCCACTTGAAAAGCATCATTCACAACCAATCCTACATTAAAGATTATGTGAGTATTAAGAATAGACTTAATATTTTCAACATAGGTATTAAATAAATTTATACCTTCAGCAAGGAGATCATGGATTATGACCTGCAATTCTTGAACTTGGGTGACGACGGTCTTACTGTCTATCATCTTATAGTCCAGAAACTTTGCCACAATGAACTTCTTCATTCTGGCATCCTCTGTTTTGTACTTCTTTTCTAAAGCATCCCAGAGTTATTTTGAGTTTTTGACATTACTGTACACATTGTATAGATCATCCTGCAGGCCACTCAAAATATAATTTTTACACAAAAAATTAGAATGTGTCTATGCTTTTGTTACCAAGAATCGTTCGTCAGGCGGAGTTTCATCCGACATAACAGGAACGTTCTCATTAATGAACCTCTGCAGACTCAACGTAGTCAGATAGAAGAACATCTTTTGCTGTCATCTCTTGAGGTCAACTCCAAAAAACTTTGCAGGTTTCTCAGCCGGTGCTAGGGCAGCAATTGAACGATTGTGTGCAACCGATGTTGTTGCAGCACTTACTGCTCCTGCATTTACTTGACTTGAATTAGTCATTTTCTGTCACAAATGGCAGACAATTTTAGTATGTGAAATACTAACAGTAAAGAATAAATCCTTACACAGACTATTTCTGATTTAACGATAAAGTTTTTATGTTCTTTTAGTCGTTAATTGAATGAATTTTAAAAATTCAAACAGAGTAGAAAATCATAAAGGTTTTAATCTCCAGAAACCTCAAATACAGAAACTTTTAAATTTCTTAAGATTGTTATCGCTTGTATTCAGGTTAGTCAAAAATACAGAAACAGAAAAAGATGAAATAGACAGAATGATTTTTAATCCGAGTCCACAGAAATCACTGTGTTTCCTTAAGAAATTTAATCCCCTCACTGTACCCGAGGTTGCAGATTAATTCCTCCCAAGATAAAATGAATTAACCGGTTAAAGAAGTAGCGGTACATTGAACTTCAATAACTTCAGCGAATGCAAGAACATCAACAAGATCACACACAAACTCAATCGATCGACAATTTTGTTTATGTAAGAAAATGTATGCAGAGAGGAATTGCACGTGAATTTCAAATAAATTTTGTTGCGCCAAATTAATTCTGTTATTTAAGTAACATTCTGAATTAATTTATAAGAGAAAATAAATGAATTAACAAGATTGATTAAATAAATTTTGTCCAAAAATATTATCAATCAATCATTTGCCGAAGCTGAAGCCGAGGCCGAGCGACGACGACGGCGCGAGGGGGCACCTTCTTCTTAACCCTTTAAGAACTAAAGGAAGTGTTTCCTACTATAAGGACAACAATTTCCTTTCTTCTACCAATATGGTAAAAATGACTTTTCATTTGCACTTTGCAATGACTTTTCATTTTTCCTCCAAAATTGGTTCCCCCACTTTCATTGGTTCTTCCATTTTCCATTTTCTCTTTTTATTTTTCATTCACACCTTGCTAAACCCAACATCTTCATGTATTCTCTTTCTTTAAGGTAATATAATTATATTCACTTCTCGTCCTCAGGTGGTTTCTCAATGGTTGCTAGTGGTGGTGAACGTACTCGAGAGGGTAACGATTTGTACAGAGAAATGATTGAGAGTGTTGTTATTAATTAAGCTTGGTGAAAAGCATGTTTCTGTAGATAACATTTTCTTTTCAATATATAGTACAAACATTTCTTGCAATTGGCTGATTTTATACATATTTATCTGCAGGGTGAAAGCAAATGTGCTTTGGTATATGGTCAAATGAATGAACCTGCTGGTGCTCGTGTTGGGCTCACTGAACTGACAGTTGCCGAATGTGAATGATTTTACATCACTGCTATGTCGGATGAGATCTCTAGTAAGCCTTATCCTCAAAATTGCTTTGTGAATATAATTGTCCCAAGAGAACAACGTAAGCTACCGGATTTCGTGATTCCTTTCCTTTTAATTCTAAAAGGACATAATCTGGTATCACAAGTTAGACATGGGATCTTATCCCGATCTCGTAGTTGTCTATTGATTCATTCAGTGGTGGACTAAGCAGACAAGTCGATGGATGACGTCACACCGCCCATATTAATAACATATGATTCATAAAAGGAAGTGTCTTTTTTCCTTCTGATGACAGTAACTTTATGAGTGGTGGCGGTGAGAGTTGTTGTGGTGGTGAACGGCGGCGCGTGAATGGGGAAAAGGAGTTGCGTTTAGAGAAAAGAGATGTTGATCCTTGGAATTTCATATTTCTGTTATTACTCTCTTTGGATGGTTGTTACTCTCGTTTCCAAAAGTATCACAATTTTTTTTATTTTAGTACATTTTTTTTTTACTAGTTCTGGATATGTGTGTTGCACGTGTAATCCATACTAAATTCTTTGCAAGAACAATTAAATTATAAGTCAGTTTTTTGACAATCTTATTATCCATAAATTGTGAAGACTTGATTATTATGTAGTTGGAATAAAACAAAATAATGTCATATCACTAAATTATTGAACAATTATAATGGAGGTGATAGTTGTCGCATGTCTTTGATCTTGGATTGGATAGAAGGCGAGGTTAAAATTTGTGAAGATAGAATGTTCTTAGTCTAATAGGACTTATAATTATGTATTAGAGATCCAAAATCAATAGATGATTCTTCTCGCTTCTTTATAACTTATTTGCATATCGTAAATTAAATATTATTGAATTAATCCCCCTTTTAAAGGTATCCAACATAGACAAGTCAAAAAGCAAATTATAGAGGCAAGATCATTTCTAAGAAATGATTATAAACAAATTAGAGATATTATCAAAGAAAACAAAGTCATAAAGCTTTGACATTCATGATCATTTTGAAATATGTACATAGTGATATCTATAAGATTTCTACACAGCTATACTTTAAAATGTAACGATGAGTAGAAAAAAATCAAGAGAAAATTATATATCAAATATAATTTAAGAAATTAATTGTACCAACTTTTCTATGCTTACCTCCTAGAGATAGCTAAATAAGAAGACGATAAATACTGCTACACTATTGAGTATTATTGAGATACCAAAAGCTTGAGAAACTATATATGACAACAATATTTTTAGCATTCCAAACAAAATTATCTTATTCTTTCATTCATGTGAGAAGCACAACATAAAAGCACAATAATTATTTTAAAAATAATAACTAAATGACTCATATTTAAACATGAAAGGCTGAGTTTTTGTTATATACCTAGTAATTTTACACCTTAGATATATTATATTGTTTTATCCAAATAGTGAGAATTAGTTATATGTTAAATGTCCATCTATATAAGATAAATATAATCTATCAAGTAGAAAATTCATCATTAATTTATGCTAATTATGATGGAAGGAAACCAAAAGCTTTCGCAACAATGTTTATTGTAGCTATTACTTGGCACTTAAGATAATTTATGAATATAATTCATTGAATTATTTTATAGCTTTGCGTGGTGGGAGTATCTGAAGAGATCGTTTTAAATATGGCAAAACTTTTGATTTTCTTTTATCATTTAATAATACAAATATTCATTATATTTATATTAATCCATGTCATAAGTTGTGTTTTAACTTCCGAAACTTAAAGTAATATTATGGGGTTTTCCATTTTAGATTATTATTATTATTATTATTATTATTATTATTATGTATTTATATTTTTGTCCATAAATATATAAGAATAGTGTTTAATAGAATATGATAATATTTATTAATAATTAATGTGTATTTACATTTTTATTTATCAATATTATGGCATTATAAGGACATTTTCGTAATTCAACTTTTGACCTAGCTTTTAAAAAAAAATTAGTCATATTTCCGATGTATTTCATTTATTGTTATGCAGACAAAGGGAAAGGGTCTGACCTCTTCAAAACACAACACAATGATAGATATGTTCAAATGCACCACATTATGAATCTGGTCTATTAGTTGGCTATGATGCATAATGACTTGGTCCTTTAGTTAGTTACGATTCATTCTATTAGTTAGTTACTTTGTGATGAGCTAACTCCAAGTAAATCGTATCTTAATCATGACACTCACTCAGCCACTGATTTAATAATTACTTCGAGCTTAAAACCCTCTTTAATTACTTGTTTTATGAACCATATTATTATTAACATTTCTTCAACCCTAACCCTATTTTACATACTATCTTCCTGTTTTACTTAATACATTATGATAACTCTTCATTTCTGACACTTGTTTCTACCTACTAAAGCATCAAGATCATTAAACAACCTTTCCATTATCTTCACTATTATCAAACACCAACATTCATTACCATTGTAATCAATACAAATATACTACTATTTATTTCTCAATCAATTCTAGTCTTTCTAAACATCTCATTTTAAGATATAAAATCAGTAAATTTTCAAATGCAACAGACAGCAATACAATGCATTCCTCAACTCCTAATCACAAACTTCAAACCTCAAAATCAATTAATTTCTCAATTTGGCTCCTATGCCACACTTTAGAAGAAATCTCTTGGAAGGAACAGTAAGAAAACCCAACTTGAGCAACACATTCGTTGTTGAGAGGAGTAGAAGGATCTGCCCCTTGGTCTGTGCATTCAATTTCCTACACAGTTGCGGGGGGATCAACGAGTCTAATACCCTTGGGAGCATCATCATCACCCTTAGACTCAGGCTTTTCCTTTTCTGGAATGAAGCTACTCAGAACCACCTGATAGTGAACCGAAAACCGTTAGCAAGTCCACAATAAACACTCAAAAATAAGGTTTAGAACATCCCAAGGCTGCAAGTTTTGCACACAGCAAGATTCAAAGTAAGCTTTCTGCTTAAGTAACCAATAGAGGGGTGGGACCATTGTCAAATTCAGTCATATACTACTAATCAATCCAAAAGAAGTAAGAAAAGAACATTAACCCAAGGATAGAGATAGTTAGAATAACACCTGTACCGGAGTAGCAGCTGTGAGCTTTCCAGCAACATAACCGCCGAAAACAATATGATCTGTCCTAGATAACATCACGTTAAGGTCACATGTTCTACTACTTTCTGACAACATGATTGACCCTGATAATGAGATGATGAAAAATTGACCCTGCATATAAATAATAAAAGATATGCAAACTTTATGAGCAATGCCAAATAAGTAGAGTAGAAACAATTAATGTACACTCGGTTATCATCTTTATAATATTTAAGCATTAATATACATACGTAACTTCACAACATTTCCAATAGATGTACATCCAACTACTTGTGTATAGTATATAAGGTAGAACCACCAAAACAAGCAAAATCAATTGATAATTGATCTGATAACTCGTTCCAAATAAGTTCAGTAATAAATACTACCTAAAGCAATTATTAAAGTAATCCGTCATAAAGTAGCATGATCGAATACACCCAAAATTTATCACCTAACTATTACTAATTCATGTATATCAAATGAAAATACTAGGGTGCATATAAAGGAAGAAAAGTATATGTCAATCAGCGCAGAAAGAGAAAAAAAAAAGGAAATTGAAGCCTCAACTAAGTCAATTTGTTGTGATATGGGAATAATACCATCTGTTAAATGTTTTATTGCGTTTCTTTACCCTTAAAGTACAGTCAATATAATTATGACTAAAACAATTCAAAGAGAAAAAAGGGACTAGGGGTCGAGAAACTAAAATAAGTTTTCACACCACGTGATTGGCATGCCCGCCTCTAACTGACTGTCATTAGAAGTGGAGCTTGAAGTCCATATGGGTCGGCTAAATTCAGTAGATTTTGCTAAAATAGCATATTAAATTTAGAACACAATTATTAATAATTAAAATAACCGTTTAAAATTAAAAATCCATAAAATTGAAATCTTATATCTACAAATGAGTTCATCAAGCAAAATCATAAATCTAACTGATGGTAAATAATTTGACCGAACTACCTAATTTTATTAAACATGCAATGTATTTGGTCAATATGTAATTATTCAAGTCTGAATCTAAATGCTAACATTGAGACTGAAACATCAATATCCACTAGGCTGAGTCATGATATACTATAAGAATATTGACAAAGAGTGATAAAACATGTCCTTGTGGCATACATAGTCGATGATAGTTTAGGTAGAAAAGGAAAAGACATGATAGTTTAGCTAAGAAAATCGTAATCATAAAAGCAATGATACTTCTAATGTGTTTTTGATCATTCCTCTTTAGAATTAGACTTTGATTTAAAAAATAGTAGTTAAGAAAATGAACGATTCTTTAAAAGGTAATAGACATATAAATGGGCTAGAGGGAGTACATCTAAAAAGATGTACTCTACCGTTCTATTTCTCTCAAGTCAAGAGAAATTGTCATGTCAATATACATTTAAATAAACGTCAAAAAGTCAAATTTCTACATTACATAGCCAACAAAATCTACTGAGAAGATAAAAACATATACATAGAGTCATAAACTAACTAAGCATAAACTACCATACATGCCTCACCATAAAGGCGGGAAAAAATGTAAGTGTGTCTAAGATAAAACTAATACACACACCTCATATGTCGCAATGCCACCACCCGTTGCAGACTCTTGAAGGGCGACGTTACATATGCCACCCGTTGCAGAAAGAATACAAATTTTCATAGGTCCTTGTTGTGATAAATTCATTATCTTAGACACAATATCCTGCTTAAAAGATAATAGGCTTGCATCATTTCGTAAAGTCAACCGAAAAATTCACAAGACAGGAACTTCAATTCATGAGAACTTTGATCATGGGTATGGTATAAATGTTATTTTCTAGTTACGTTACACTTTTTAAGAAATGGAGCCATAAGCCCCATAATAATTCTTTCATGTTTCACTGCTTTTTCTTCACCAATCCACACAAGTTATTCACCTTCCTTCGTAACATCAAATCCTTCAAATAATTCATTAAAATATTTGAGATGAAAGTATAAGTTTTCCGAAACATAAGGAGGCCGACGAAAAATAAAAATCAAATGCATTTAATAGAGACGCTATGATGGAAGGATCAAGATCTAGTCTAGCAAATAAAAGAAAAAAGAATAGTAATGATTGGAAGGAGCACACAAATAAGACTGATGTGTCACATGAAGAAAGTTATAACTTATCGACAACATGAATTTATTTTATGATTAGAGAGTCAATCAATTATTGTAGTTTGGTTCTTTTATTTCATCCTTGAATGTTTGTTCATCAATTAATTATTGATGTATTAACTCAAAAGGCATAACAAGAAAGTCAACAAAAAAATAAATGCAGAAGTAAATTAATTTCTTCTTTTTCTCTCATATGAAATTCAAAACTCAAGCTTGTTGCAGAACAACAAAATCACATATAGGTTAATCTAAGATCTGTAAATCATGCTATGAAAAACACACGCTTTAGGCTAAAAATAAATAATTTAAACATATTTTACCTCCCCAATGTTCACATGGATTAACTGTGGCTTACCAACTACACCTGACAGCCATCAAGAAAATCCAATAATCACTAATTATAGTAATAAAGTTTATAAAAATTATATAAATGATGTATATAAATTAAATCTTTCCCAAATTAGAAGAAACAATGAACACATATATACCAAAAAGTTCTCCATGATTCGATGAAATTTGAGCGATTTTAACACCAGCAGAGGACTTTTGAGAATCCATATAGAAAAGTTGCTTTCGTTGTTGTTTTATAAAGAAATTTGATGAAAGAGTAAGAAAGTTCTATAAATTGTTGGGTTTTTATCATTTGAATTTAGTGTTTTAAGCTTAAGTTGACCAAATATAGAACTTAGATTTTCTAAATATAATTCTTTTAAATGTTTGCACAAATTGTCCTCTACATTTGTGATATTTAATTTTTTGCCCCTTTTTTTTGTTCTTCAAAAATAGTCATACGTAAATTAATGCCTCATTTATTTTCGTTAAGATTAAAACGTCTGAAATGTGCATCTAAATGATTAAAATCTTGTCTCTTGATCTGAACACCGAATGATTAAGATGATTTGTTATTAAACATCTGAATATCTAATTAACCTATTTAACAAAACAAAAATAAATCTAAGCCTATGTTAAGCTTGTGCCTTGTGGACTTGATTTTCGGAGGCCTGGTTTTATTCTCTTTAGGCAGCACTGTTTCCACACATCTTTGGTTGACAAGCCCATTCTATCCTCATGTGCACAACATGGATGGATTCCTTGTAGCCAAGTTGAAAAACATGAGCAATTGCAAGTCTGCTGCGACTGTAATATCAAAAATGATATTTTGCGGCAATTAATTAATAATAATTGCTTAATTGACACAGATATGTTTTCTTACAGACAACTAACACTCTTTGTAAATATTTCTATTTTTAGAGATAAATATTAACGCTCTTTGTAAATGTCCCTAAAGTCTATAGAGACAGTGATTCCAATGATAATAAACTAATCCCGATAAATTTTTTAGCACTTTTTATTAATATGCATATTTATCATTTGTTTTGTTGTTTAAACATATTAGGATTGACAAATATTATATATACTACATAAACATGTAATACTTTTCTTAAAAATAAAAATTATTAACACATTAGAATTCAAAATACATCATACATATTATATCATATATTATTAGAAGTGGAAAGCTAGCTCTAAAGTGCAAAGTTGAATTATCATTTTGTCCTTCCACTAAATTAAAATTTAATCAAATATTAATATATATATATATATATTTAATTAATGGAAGGATTTTACTTTAATTCTTTCATCGTGATATTATAAATATAATTGACTAGTGAAATTGACCGCGCTTCGCGCGATCGTAAAAATATATTTAAATTTATTATATCATCTTTTTTATGAAATAGCTTTTAAATATATATTTGAGTCAATTCATAAATATGAATTATTTAAAAATTATTTCACGATATACTTAGTATATAAGCATTTCTGTCCCATAAATAATTTCACCTTTAAATTTCTTATCAATTGTGTATTATAAAACTCATGTAAGCCAAAAAAAAAGAAAAGGAAAGAACATATATCTTTACATTTGTATAAGTATTTTCCGTTAAAACTATTGATCATGACCAAATAAAAAGTGTAATTAAGATAATTAAAAAAGTAACTCTTTTTAATACAACACATGAATAGAGAAAATATAAAATGTGAAGAATTAACTAAAAATATGGGGAAAAAAGGAAAATGTACCTTCCATTGTAAAGAACTAAAAACCAAGACTCAATAGAAATGGTTAAGGAAGAAAAAAAAAGTGTGACTAATATAGCTAAGAGATTGCTGATTTTTTTTTTAATCAAAGCACATAAGTTATTAAATACGAATTGTGATGAGATTGTCAATTCTTTTTCATCTTTATCTAAAGACTAGGAAACTTATCCGCGCTTCGCGCGGTATAACTGTAATTTAAATATTATTTTTTTATAAATTAAGTAGAAATAAAAAGGCAAATTCTATTTTGATTAGAGCCAAATTTTGTGTTTCCTCTTAAATAAAATAATTAAGAAAAGAAATAATATCTTCACATTAAGTTGACATCAGAGAAAATGATCAATTATTTTTTAAAAAAAAAATTGACACAATAATGTAACATTTTTAAAAATCGAATTATCAAATTAAGATTTTAATACAATATCATGTCCATTTCCAATTAATTTTAAT
>JAJOOS010080619.1:0-19836 GCA_029582725.1 Solanum chiquidenum | reverse complement strand
AATACACTAGGAGAGGATTGTTATTACTAAGATTACTGCGTTATGAGCTTGTGGGGAACACGTATACCCTAGTTATTTCTCTCATCTTGATAACAACCAAAATTGACTTTTGATTACTGATTACTTATTGAATTCTTACAATTTGTTTCACAAAATCCCCCCTTTTAATTACTTGTTTTGTTTTTGGAAGTAATTTGACTAATTGAGTTAAAGTAAAGTCTAAACCAGTTTCCTCGTGGGATCGACCCCAACCTACAAGTTGGGTTCTTTACTTGATAACGATCGCTTATGCTTCTTTAAAGAGGTGTAATTTGAGCGTATCAGTACTTAAACCATCCGATCTCCACTCAACAATGTAGTTAGGGTGTTATTTATCGTAGACGATTAGAGGTCGGGAGACCATGATCATACATTTAAACCTGTGATTCATTGATTCGATAGTTGATAATTACCCATATAAATGATATTGATTGCATGATTCCTGATAAACGCTATAGCTCTGGACTTTACCGAATCACTATTTTTAAACCCTTGAAATTGAATCCCTTTTTTTAAATTTTGTTAGAATCTTAGAAGTAAAAACTAAATAACTTTTGAAATCTTGAATACAGTTGTGTTTAGCTGAAAGTTAGAGAAGTTAAGTAATTCTAAGCATAAGTCCATGTGGGTATGATGCCCGACTCTTAAAAAGAGCCACCCGAACTTTTCTTGGGGTGGAAACCAAAATCAGGAGGAGGACGGCAAAATTATGGGAACTCATATAACCCAAATTGGCGCAACCACCCGAACTTTTCTTGGGGTGGAAACCAAAATCAGGGTCAAGGCTAGAATAAGTATAGACCCTAAGGAAATACACAAGGGTACCAACAACAGGCCCAACGGGAGCAACCTAAACAACAATCTGGAAACATGAGCATGGAGGAGATTCTGAAAAAGATTATGGCTTTTCAACCCCAATTAGCTGGTGATGCAAGAAATAATCAGTTAGCTATATAGAATCTGGAGAAGCAATTCGGGCAGCTGGCTAGTGCCCAGAACTCACGACCACAAGGAGGTTTGCCGGGTAACACTGACCCAAATCCTAAACAAGTAAAAGTAGTAGGTACTCGCAGTGGTTTACAATTGAAGGAGTTACCTCCTAAGAAAAGAAACACTGATGCTGTGAATAAAGAGAGTGAATTCAAAGAGGGCGAAGTTGTTGCACAAGAAGAAATAGTGCAACCAGTTGTGAAACCACCTCCTCAATTTCCTCAAAAGTTCAAGAAACAAAAGGAGGATGAATGCTTTGGTAAGTTTCTCTCTCTTTTGAAACAAGTTCATATTAACTTGCCATTGGTAGATATTTTGCATGGTATACCCAGGTATGCGAAGTATGTAAAGGAGATTGTGGCGAATAAAAGGAGGCTGACTGAGTATGAGACCGTCGAACTTACTGAAGAGTGCATCTCTAGGATCCAAAACAAGTTACCCACTAAACTAAAAGATCCGGGTAGCTTTACGGTTCAGATCACTTAGGGTAGAGCATTCATGCACGAGGTTATGTGATATAGGACCTAGTATAAATTTGATGCCAACTTCTTTGTACAAAAAGCTTGGGTTAGGTAGTCCTAAACCTACTACTATTATCTTACAGTTTGCTGATAGATTTGTAGCCAGGCCTGAGGGTGTTGTAAAGGATGTTTTAGTGAAAGTGGGATCATTGATCTTCCCAGTAGATTTTGTAGTGCTGAACTTTGAGCCAGATCCTGAGGTCCCATTCATCTTAGGAAGACCTTTCTTAGCTACTGGGCGGGCTATGATAGATGTGGCAGCTGGACAGCTGACTATGCGAGCACATGATAAAGTGGAGGTGTTCGACGTGTATAAAGCATTAAAGCTGCCAGCTGTGTATGAGGAGTTGTCTACCATAACTGTGATAGACATGAGGCAGAAGCACGCTACATTGCATCGAAGGAACCTCTAGAGTGAGTGCTAGTGGGGGATGATATTTATGGGGATGCTGAGGCATAGGAAATTATGCAATTTCTTGATGTGGGACTTGTAGGTATAACTGGAGATCGATGGGAGCCTCTAAACAGGTTATTGGGTGCTCCTCCACCCAAGCTGGAGTTAAAAACATTGCTAGCCCACTTCAGGTATGCATTTTTGGGTGAAGATAAAACTTTACCGGTTATTTTGTGTGCAGCATTATATGATGAACAGGTGGAAGCAACATTAATCGTCCTGAAAAAGAGGAAAGCATCTTTGGGGTGGAAAATGTCCAACATCCATGGTATTAGTCCCGCGCTGTGCATGCATAAAATATACATGGAGAAGAGTTTAAGGCAAGTGCACAGCATCAGCGGAGACTAAACCCATTGATGAAGGATGTGGTGAGAAAAGAGGTCATCAAGTGGCTGGATGTAGGAATCATGTACCCAATATCGACATCAAATGGGTAAGTCCAGTACAGTGTGTGCCCAAGAAGGGCGGAATGACGGTGGTGATTAATGAAAAGAATGAGTTAATCCCCACAAGAACAATGACTGGGTGGCGTATATGCATGGACTACAAGAAGTTGAATGACGCCACTAGAAAGGACCACTATCCTGTACCTTTCATTGATCAAATGTTAGACAGGTTGGCTGGCCAGGAGTACTACTGTTTCCTTGATGATTATTCAGGGTACAATAATATTTTCATTGCACCAGAGGATCAGGAGAAGACTATAATCACTTGTCCGTATGGCACGTATGCGTTCAACCACATGCTATTTGGGTTGTGCAATGCCCCAACCACATTTTAGAGATGTGTGATGGTAATCTTCCATGATATGGTGGAGGATTTTGTTGAAGTGTTCATGAACGACTTCTCAGTGTTCGGTGAGTCTTTTGAACTTTACTTGACTAATCTTGACAGAGTTCTTGCCAGCTGTGAAGAAACAAATATGGTGCTAAACTAGGAGAAGTGTCACTTCTTAGTTCGAGAAGGCGTTGTGTTGGGGCACAAAGTCTCCAAAAGTGGGCTGTAAGTTGACAAGGCTAAAGTGGAAGTTATTGAGAAACTCCCACCTCCCATCACATCAAAGGGATTTAGAAGCTTCCTGGGACATGCTGGGTTCTACAGGAGGTTCAGCAAGGACGTCTCTAAGACTTCAAGACCTATGTGCAGCCTGTTAGAGAAAGAGAAAAAGTTTGTGTTTGATAAAAAATGTTTGCAGGCATTTGAGATTCTGAAGAAGAAGTTGATAAAAGCTCCTATTCTAATTGCTCCAAATTGGGAGCTTCCATTTAAGCTTATGTGTGATGCTAGTGACATAGCGGTGGGGGAAGTGCTTGGGCAGAGAAAAGAGAAGATGTTCCATTCCATCTACTATGCAAGCAAGACTTTAGATGCAGCTCAATCGAATTACACTGTGACTAAAAAAGAGATGCTGGCATTAGTGTTCGCATTTGATAAGTTCAGATCATACTTAGTGGGAACCAAAGTTATAGTCTACACTAATCATGCTGCAATCCGCTATTTGTTCAACAAGAAGGACGGCAAGCCGAGGCTGATTATAGTTTGATCTTGAGATACAGGACATGAAGTGAACTGAGAACCAAATAGCTGATCATCTGTCCAGACTGGAGTATTCAACTCATGTGAAGAATGAGGGACAGATTTGTGAAGAGTTTCCGGATGAGCAATTGCTTGCTTTGGACATTGCTCAAGTGCCTTGGTATGCTGACATTGTAAATTTTCTGGTGAGTGGTTTATTTCCACCTGGGGCCTCAACACATCGAAAGCAGAGGCTGAAGTATGATGCATATTTCTATATATGAGATGAGCCTTTCTTATTCAAGCAGGGACCTGATCAGATGATGAGAAGGTGTATAGTTGGGCAGGAGGCGACAAAAGTGTTGGAGAGTTGACACTCTTCCCCATATGGTGGACACCATGGAGGTGAACAAACGACGCATAAGGTATTGCAATCTGGTTTCTTTTGGTCTGCTCTGTTTAAAGATGCTGCTTTGTTTGTGAAAGGTTGTGATCAGTGTCAGAGGATGGGCACCATTTCTAGGAGGCATGAGATGCCATTGAGCAATATACTAGAGGTGGAGATTTTTGATGTTTGGGGGATAGACTTCATGGGACCATTTCCATCGTCTCGTGGTAATACAATACATCCTAATCGCAGTGGACTACGTGTCTAAGTGGGTGGAGGTTGTTGCTTTACCATCTAATGGTGCCAAAGTGGTTGTAAAGTATATTTGAAAACACATCTTCACCAAGTTTGGAACTCCAAGGGCTATGATCAGTGATGGAGGTGCGCACTTTATTAATAATTCAGTGCATAATCTGTTAGCAAAATATGGGGTAAGGCACAAAGTGGCCACATCATATCATCCCCAAACTAGTGGGCAAGTGGAAGTGTCGAATAGGGAGGTCAAACAGATCCTCCAGAAGACTGTGAATGCCCAATGAAAAGATTAGTCTGACAAGCTAGATGATGCCTTGTGGTCATATCGAACTGCATATAAAACACCGATAAAGACTTCTTCTTATCGAATGGTGTTTGGAAAAGCTTGTCACTTACCAGTTGAATTGGAGCATAAGGCTTATAGGGCAATCAAAAAGCTGAATCTGGATGCTGAGTTATCCGAAAGGAAGAGAATAACGTAGTTGCACGAATTAGAGGAGTTCATGCTTCACGCCTATGAAAATGCTAAGTTGTACAAAGAGAAGACCAAGAGGTGGCATGACAAGCATATTGTGTCGCACACCTTTGAGCCTGGTCAATTAGTGCTATTATTCAATTTAAGGCTGAAGTTCTTCCCCGGAAAGCTTCGATCTAAGTGGAGTGGTCCTTTTTAAGTGGTGCGGATGACTCACCATGGTGTTGTGGAATTAAGAAACAAGGATAAGAGCTCCACTTTCCTTGTGAATGGTCAAAGGATCAAGCACTACTTTGGGAATGATGTGGATCGTGAGCTTGACGCGCTCACATTAAATGACGAATGAGTCATGCGATGGGTCGTCCCGCGATGTTAAATCAGGCGCTACACGGGAGGCCACCCGTGAACCGTGTAATAGTTAGGCTTTATTTGATTTTTTTTTGTTAATTTAGTTCTTAGGATTAAAAAAAAATTATACAAGAAAATACAAAAATATGAGTCGTGCCACGACCAAAAATACGGCACTGGATGGGAGGCAACCCATCGTGTTTTCATTAATGGGTTAAATGCTGAAAATGTGGAGAAAGCAAAAATTTCACCGAAGGTAACTCCGTGGAGCTAGCGCGTCGCGCAGATAGTGCAGAATTTTGCCTCGCCTGGTCCAGTTTGAGGCAGAGCACTCCGTGTAAGGAGTGCTTCGCGGAGTTGGGGCATAATTCTACCTTGCCTGATACCATTTGAGGCAGAGGACTCCATGTACTAGCCGCGTCACAAAGGAGGCTTAGAATTTCGATTTCAACGGTAAGTTACTTTTACGTCAAAAATGAGGCAAGACCGTGCGAGCCTCGCCTGGAATTAAATTTCCAGTGGACTCCGTGCCCACCCCGTGTTGTGCCCCAGGTGAGTAATTTTTGTTCTTCATTAAATAACCAAGTTTTACCCATTCTCTTTGGAAAATACCCGACCCCAACCCTTTTAACCCCGATTTCTCCCCCTAATTCTCCCATCCTTTTCCCTTTTTCCTGATATTCACTACGATTTTCTCCCTTCCCTTAAACCCTGTGATTTCTTCAAGTTGTTCCGTGTCGCGCAACTACTCCCTCCTTGCTCTTCTCCATTTCTCTGCAACTCCGCATCGCCAGGTATGTGCTTTTGTTTTGTTCTTGCGATTTTGGATAGGGTTGAGGGTGTATTTCCATGTTTTATTGGTTTGCTCATCTTTTGGAGGTTTGGGAAGTGTGTTTTCTGTTGTTAATATCGTGTGTTTCATGTTGATCTATGGATGTTTCGAAGTCTGAGTAGAAATACACTGTTAATTGATTCTTGGGTTAAACTGATAGGGTGTAGTATGTAGGTTAGGCATGGTTGGGAGTATTTGATTGAATTTTTGGTGGGTATATTCAAATCATTGAGTATAATGTGCCTTGGTTAATTGTTTGTTGATCCTATGAGCAATATTATGGTTATTGGTGATTTCAAATTCTTTATTGCAAGTCACCTAATTTTCATTGTTGTTGTTCTAGCATTGATTGTGTCAATATATGTGGGTTATGCATGCCTGTAACGGATTGTTTTCTGAATGGATGATGATTGATGTAGAGTTTGGGGTGATTTGCTTTAGTTTTCTTGTTAGAGGCAGTATGAAGGTTAGAATGCCTCGACTAGTGAGGTCGAATAAGTGTTTCAATATGTTCTCATTGCAAATTTGGTAGGTGATATGGTTAGGTGATAGTGTGTCGTCCGAGGTCTATCTTGTTTGTGTGAAGTCTTGAGTAACACTACCTAATTATTGTGTGGTTATAACTAATATTTTGATAAACATCCGATTAGATGAACGTGATGATTACTTGAGTATGATGTTGGTCAATTTTGGGAAGTCTGAGTACCTAAGATGAGACTTCCTTGAACTAAGTGTGGGGTGGGGTGCGCACACCACCCATATTTTTCTCATTATTTTGCAGTCATGTGGGCTGAACTTTGGTATATTTGGCAGGTAACCATGTCTAGCTCACAAAGACCCGACAAAGAAGTGGCCACATCAAGCAATAGGAAATGTGTCCAAAGTGGAAATGTCCCACCTGCACTTGCACTTCCCAAGGGTCACACTAGGCGATTTGGGGTGAAGGTTGTCACCAAAGAAGGAAAGGCTTGGTATAAGAAGCACACTGAGGCCACTTATTTCTCTGATGTCTATGTTGAGAGGGACAATTTGGCATGTGAGTTCCCCCAGATCCTGAGGCAAATTAGGGAGCTTGGCATGGAGTTCATCTTTGTAGACCCAGACGCAACTTGCAAATGGTCCGAGAGTTTTACGCCAATTGGACGCCCGAGGCACGGTCCCACTATGTGATGGTGCGTGGTAGGAATGTGCCCATCACTCCCACGGGTATTAATGATATATTGGGTACACCGTAGAAGACCGACCTACTAGTATTGACAGGGCTGGATATACGCCCTCCATACCAGGTCATCCGCCACATGCTATGCTGGCCACAATCCATGGCTTAATGGACTAAGCACAGTGGGAAGACACGTGTTTGGTTGAAGGTGGTGATGAACTGTCTGATACCGGGCCTACATTACACTGATATCACTCGTGACCTGGTGTGCCTGGTTTATGCTTTGATGACTGGCATGGAGCTGAACATCGGAGCCATCATAAAATCTTCTATGCGGAAGGCCCAGGTTCACAAAGGGCACAGGTACGCATTTGGTGGTCTGATTACCAAAATGTGTCGTGCTATAAGTGTCCCTGAGGAGAATGTAGATTACATGGCACCACTTTATCCAGCACTAGTGGATATCACTCGCACAAAGGGGCCTGACACTGAGTTTGGCCCAACTCTCACCACTGCTGAGCGCCACAAGAGAGATGAGCTTATCATGGCAAGGATGTATGGCCTGGAGATGCTGAGACACCAGAATGGCTGCCATGCTTCTACTGATATGCAGTTGGGCGAGGTCAAGAGGCACTACCCTCTGAATGACTATACCAGGAAACTCCTTGGCATTGGTCCTAGGTTTCGGGAGCTGATCGAGAATGATATTCCAACATATGAGAACATGCTCACCGGCTCAGATGTGGAGTCCAATTCAGACGAGGAGATAGATCCCATACAGACCGGGGCTGAGACCGATGGGGGTGATATGATGGAGGACTAATCATGGAGTGTTTTCACCTTACCTCTTGAACTATTCTGATTTTTATAATGCACTCGGGACAGTGCTATTGTATAAGTGTGAGGTGAGGGGTGAAAATCATACATGATCTGTATATAATTTTTGATTGTTGAACATTGTCAGAGTCGGTCTTTGTCTTTGTTTTGTTTTATTGTGGGTTCTTTGGTAGTTGTTTTCGGTTCTTTAGCCAAAGATAGTCCCTTTTAGCCGTATTTGTTTTTTCTCTTTGTAGGATTGAGTCGGTAGTCATAGTTGAGTCAAGATGCCCAATGATAGATGAATGACGACCATCTTAAGGGAAATTTTGTCATTGAGTCGTAGGTTGGTTTCTGCTGAAACTGAAAGTATGAAATTAATGTATGAAAAGCATGTGTGAAGTTGTGATATGAATGCAATGAATTTTTGTACATGACTTGAATGTTGCACCTTAAGCTTAACATGAACCTTGTTGATATGAATGTGTTGCTGTGATTGCTCCATTCATAGTATAACGTGTGCCATGAGCGGTGAGTTTTTGATGATATCCTTGAATGCATCTGAGTCTAGAACTTTCCTAGGTTGTTATTGAAGCGAAATGCAAGTGTTATTGTGCTTAAAAGATGATAACATGCTTTCTTTTAATTGTCTTGAATTGTAGCATGTTCATAAAGAATATCCCTAGTAAAGCCCAATTGGGCCTTTTTAGCCTTGACTTTGTTCTAACCCACATAATGAAGCCGAAGCCTTTTTATTGATGCCTTTAGATTTGATCCCATTTCCTTAATGCACTGTATTAGGACGAAAAAGTGAAAACAATGGAAATAGTAAAATAGGGTGGAATGGTGTAGTTTGTTGGGGAAGAGTGAAAAGAGGAGGTAATTGTATACCCCAAGAGAATAAATCTGAGATTGGCCATGGTCCTTGGGACATTGTGCACTTTGACTAAGGTTAAAAACCTAAGTTGAAGGTGGCTAACTTAGTGCTTACCTTCATGATGGCCCTGGCCCTTACAAGGGCATTGTGCACCTTAACTCGAGAGAAATCTCTAAGGCAAGGGTGGCTATTATTGAGTGTAAAAAAAATAAAAAATAGAGGCAAGGTTGGTAACACTAGTGGAAACCTATGAAAAGAAGAAGTTGTGAATGTAAGAGGAAAGTTGAAAATAATTCATTAGGGAGGATAAGTCACTAATTTTATCTAAACGAATAACGAATCCTCCCTTACCTTAAGCCTACACTACAAACATAACAAGTCCTGTTTGATTTTGAGCATAACACACTTTATTAGTAGAGATGTCCATAATGGGCAAGCTTATGGTTCTCAGTGCATACATGTTTGATGTTGTTGTTGAGTGAGAGTGTACCTTGTTTGCATAGTCCTTAAAGGATATTCAAGTTGTTGAGTTGAGTGTGTGGGATATTCTTTGGAGTGAGGGGCACTTGTTGTACGAAGGATAGGTGATAAGTAATGGTGCACATGTTGTTGAAATGCGTTGGTTGCAAAAAGTTGTCAAGTCAATTACAGAAGTCATGCATATTCTGAATAAAAACATGCTTGTGTTAACTGGGTACAAATCCTTGGAAGATAGTAGCGGATGCACAAATACCATAGTAGAGAGTTTAGGTCTAGGAACAGTTCGTAAGTTGTTCGAAGACGAACAAAGATCTAAGTGTGGGGTAGTGATCTTAGGCATATTTATATACCTACAAAGCTAATTATGCCCGAATTTAAGCTTAATTTGAATTCAATATGTGTTCGTTTATAGTTTTATTGAGTGTTTTGGTTGTCTATGAGCTAACCAACATGATTAGTTGTGTAGGTAAGCTTAATTGGAGAAACGAGCTCGAAAATGGACAATGGAGAAACACAAAAGATCCGAGGCAAAAGAGGGCAAGGAAGAAGCTGGAGGAATGTCAATTAAGGCATATTTGCATCCTCTCCGCATCGCGGAGAGGAATGATAATTTAATTTGCAAATCCAAGATTGAGGCAGAATGCTCCGTGCTCTCTCCGCGTTGCGGAGAGGGTGTCCTGAATTAATTTGCGAAATCAAGAATTAGGTAGAATGGTCTGTATAGCTCCCGCGTCGCGGAGAAGAGAAAAGTATCTCAGAACAAAATCAGAGATTGCTTCCGCGTCGCTCCCCTTGTGCCCAGTTTTGGCCGTTTCGACTTTTAGTATAAATAGGTCATTATTTTATTTTATTAATTATTCTTTTTCTGGGTTTTGAAGAACGAGGATTTGGATTAACGTTTTCTCCAGTTTTAGGGTTAATTCTCAAACTCTTTTCCTTTTGATCTCTTTATGATTATAAAACATTGTTTGATCGATTATTGGATTATGAGTAGCTAAACACCCAAGTTCTAGGGCTGTGGCTACATGATGATTGTAATCTATTAATATTTCATTGGGTTAATGCCAATTATCATATCAATCTTTCTTATGTTCTTGTTTTCCGTATTACATGACTGATCACCATTGAAATAAATACATTGTCCAAATTGAACTTGGGAGAGGAATAAGAGGATAGAACGTGGGACATAAGGAGCATGATTAATTCTAAATAGCTAGGGTTGATTTGTATCTAGGATAGGGATATACCTATAAACCTTGCTTGGGTCACCATACAGGAAGAAATCGTAATGCTCGATACTTAATCCATCCTATCCCCGCTCAACGATGTAGTTAAGGTGTTATTTATCGTAGGCGATTAGAGGTCGGGAGACCATGTTCATACATTTAACCCTGTGATTCACTGACTCGATAGTTGATAGTTACCTATATAAATGATATTGATTGCATGATTCCTGATAAAACGCTGCAGTCCTAGACTTAACCCAATCACTGTTTTTAAACCCTTGAAATTGAAACGCTTTTGTTACATTTGGTTATAATGTTAGAAGTAGAAACTAAATCACTTTTGAAATCTTGAATACACTTGTGTTTAGCTGAAAGTTAGAGAAGTAATTCTAAGCGTAAGTCCCTATGGGTACGATACCCAACTCTTCAAAAGAGCCACTTTAATACTTGAACACCACGTGAACTTGCGTGTGCGATTTGGCCGCAACAGACAAACCACAAGCTTTGGAGAATAGTCAATCCAAGCTTGAACTAGAAGAAATCACCTCAAACGCCAGAACCTACACTTTGTAGAAAAATGTAGAAGAAATATGGGTTAGCACAAATATGTACTAAGTATCATAACCATGCAAAAATCATGCTAAAAAAGACATTTCAGTTGAAACCCATACTTTATGTCAAGTTTGAGAATCATCAATCATCTTTAGTATAAACGTACAAGACATAAGCATATTCATCATGTAAGTCATTAGAACATAATAGAGACATCATAAGAGTAACCCTAAGTTATACTTGTGCAATGTATGAATTGCATCCCATAATACCATTCATACTAAGTACCACTTTGGGGCCACCATAACATACTTACCATTCTTCATTCTTCTATTTAGTCAACAATCATATACAAGGAACATTCACATTCAATAAAGCATGACAAGGAAAACAACTCATATTAACATTTCCAAGTTAAGCATTCATCATTACATTAAGCCTTTAAGTCAACATTCTCATTTAGCATCATTATGATCACATTCATTTTATTAGACATTATGACATTAGAAAAATACACCATTTCCCTCTCAAAGTCCACTCGTGCAATGCATGAATGGCATCCCATACTACCACCCACACTTCATAGAACTTCTTGAGTAACCACAATACCTATCTCATATCCTTAATCATAAAACATTATAACATAAAGGAACACACCATGACTACTCTCAAAGTCTACTTGTGCAATGCATGGATGAAGTCCCAAAACCCCACCAACACGAAGTAGTGCATTCTTGAGAAGCCATAGTTCATTATCATTCTTTGTGGGGGTAAGCCTTAATCAACGTAGACCATGTAAGCAAATCATGGAATCCCGGTGTTACCCATACCAAATAGGGTTTCATAATTTCCTAAGGTAGGACCGTTAACATTTAGCTAAGGTGGATCCACTAGCTAATAACCTCTGTGGGTACATAGTTATGGGATAGGGAGATTGCTACTAGATACCCCACCTTAACTCACTGATGAGCATCCATCTCAAGAGATTGCTACTAGATACCCCACCTCAACTCACAGATGAGCATCCATCTCAATCCATATCCACTCGGTGCTTAGAATTATTCCCCATGGAGTACTTAACATTCATTGCTTTAGTTCATTATTATGGGATAAGAGATTTTTACTAGATGCCCCGCCTCAACTCATGGATGAGCATCAATCTCAAACCCAACACTCATTTATTAAGATAACTCATAGATTCAAAGATGAGAATATCCTTTCAACTAAGAATCCCCATATTGTGAGAAAAACTTTTCACAACATGTCATTATCATTCATTAGAGTACAATTGAGAATAGCCATTCAATCCATGCATCATCATTAACTTAATCATAAAAACTTCATTCCTTCTTCATTCATGAGTGTGTGTATGTGAGAATAACCTTTCAACAACACCACCATTGCATTATAGTCATGCTCACATTACTTTCAATGAAATCACAAAACATTTACATAAGCATCATGAATATACATCAACCTTCATAAATTGCCCTTCAAGGCCATGAATCACAATTCACCAACACACCTAGAATACTCCAATTTAGGCATGAATAATGAAATAATTCAAGTAACTAAAGCATTACAATATCAATTACATAACATACATCTTACTACAGTTCATCCACATCAAAGTCATAAATTAGGGTTATAGGGGAATCATTGATTCATGGGGGATTTTATCTTAAAAATACCATTAAAACAACAATTCAATATTAATATATGATAATTAAACCTTTGAAAACGTTTTGAGAAATAATCCATGACCTAGAATGAAAACGCTTAGTTTTGGAGAAATTCCAACTTTGAAATTGAAGGTTTGAGGACTTCATGGATGGAAAGTTAACCATGAATCAAAACTACCATACCTTAATTGAAGATTCCTCACGAAATTGAGTGGAAAAGTTGAGTTCTTGATCCCTAGACCTTGACCTCTTCTTCTTCAATGGAGGTCTTAGAGAGAGAAATAATTGGGAGGGAATATGTTTGTTTTGGCATCTTGAATGAATGAACTAATTCAATTAGTTTAGGGGTCTATTAGGTATATATAGTTAGTTTTAATTAGTAGTTATCGACCCTACTTAATTAATTAATTAACCCCAATCCCTCCCTTAACTCTAACTTAAAAACTAAATGACCATTTCAGTCCTCACTCACGAAACCCCACCCACGGACCGTGCGTGGGTCCACGAGCCGTACTGGCAAAGCGTGGGTTGCTATTGGAACATAGGAGGAATATGGGAGGTCCAACCTCGACCCATGACCCCCACCTATGGGGTGTGGGTCCACCCACAAATCGTGGGTGCCCATCCGTAGGTCAAGCTATTTTTGATAGCTTTTTGGGCAGCATCTTGATCCTCCTCAAGGGCCCTTGGTTGGTCCTTGGGGGGTCGTACATTAACGTTTACACCCAAAAACAATTATTTTAAGCATCGGAGGTTATTTTACAACTCTTAGCTTTACATTAAACCTCAATTAAACTACTAGTTTACACTTTAGGCTCTAGCTTAGTCTTTTAGTTTTAGGGGGTGTAACAGCCGGAGTAGGCAATACTGCCTCTCCAGGTAGTGTATCAGTATCCACAACTGGGGAAGAATCCACCGAGGCTGCCTTCTTCTTCTCCGCCTCATCCTTCAAATATTCAACCTCTATCCTCCTAATGTCGGTACAGGATGTGGGAATCACTTCCACATCCTTCTTTTCATCCATAAGCACCCGGCCTCGGCTGCATAGCTCGGTGATCAGTACTAGAAAAGGAAGAGAGGTCTGGTAATGCTTGGCCCTCATGGCCATTTCTTGGCTGACGATCATACCCAAATTGATGCGCTTTCCTGACATGATAGACCCAAGACACGCCGCCTTTATGTGACTGAGGATAGATTCATTCTAAGATGGCATAATGGTGCTGCTGATGAAGCCAAATTAGTACCTCGCTACCATGTTGAGGTCCTTCTTCTTAATCTGCACTCCAGCCTCGACCCACTTAGGAGTACCATCCGACGACAAAGGAGCTAACTAGCTTTTTATAGTCTCCAAGGACTTTGTCTTGATCATGTACTGTTAGTCATCTTCAATGTTGTCGGTGCATTCCAACACATCATTTATATCGGTGCTATTACACTTTACCCGCTTGCTGATGTTTGCGTAATCAAGACACAACTTCCAATTCAAGTGTCTACGATCATATAATAGTAAAGTAACCCAACCAAAGGTTGGGGTTGAGTCCTAAGGGAGTGGCTTTGAGAATTAATAGAAAAATAAAATTAAGTTCTAATTAGTCATAACTATAAACATTATCGAATATAAACATACTAAATCTAAAGGGGTGACGCAAGCATCAATTATCAATAGCGGGTTTTGTATTAATTAACAACTAAAACCAACAAAAATATACAAAAATGAGATAGAGAGAGATGATTCTTTGGATGTGATAGGAATATGGGATAGACTAAATTATCGGGTACATTCTTTTGATAGTAAATGGTTGAGTATTTGTGACTAGACTAGACTATAGTGGGGGTAAATTCTCTCACGAGAAACTTACCCCGAATCAACTTGGTTTCTCTCAAACACCGAGTTGCCGCATTAAGCATAGCCTCCCTTAGCCCATTCACTCTCTCGAGCTGAATATGTGGGAGAAGGATTAGGATTCACTCTCTTGATCTAAACCCATGTCGACCCAATACCGCCGGCTATCAATTTAGTAGTCTTAGTTTTACGACCTCTCTATCAAGCAAGACAAAAACAATAAGATGAAATAATATTTACAACTATGATTCCATTAAGTTCATACACAACTACTGAATGAAATAACATCTAAACAACAAATAAACCGTCAACAAGCAAGACCCAATAAATAATCTAACCCATATTCACAAAATCACACCCATAGAATTGGGGTTTTAGCTAGACATGTAAAAGAGATAAAAATTTATACCAATATCAGTTTCCATCAACAGGGCATGAAGGATTAAGTCTTAAAACACGTCAAGAGTGAAGAATCTTCGAGACCCATGTCCAATTTCTTGGAGTTGAAACCCTTTGAATCTTCAAGGTCTTAGAACAAAGTCTCCAAAATCTTCTAAAACTTAAACTCTCTAAAAACTGTAAAAAAGTTTGAATAATAATAGTGATATGATACTAGGCTAGAAATTCAAACAAGTATTTATAGTGTTTGAAAATTTGTGCTGCAGAGGACCCTTCGATGAAGTTAGTTGGGATCGCCGATACACTCATCGATCCACCTTTTGGTCGATTTCATCGCCTTCCTACTTTAGCCTTTAGCCTCTTCGCATTTTGAGTCATTGGGTGATATGGTACTGCTTCACGAAACTGCTCGGCGACGCGCCGACTGTTCCATTTCATCGCCAACTTGACCTTTTCCTTCAAGGATTAGCACACTGGAACAAAAGGCGATCTCTAGGTTGATCAGTGACTTTCCAACTAGGCTCGATGATCTTCAGACCTTCATTTCTTCGTTCTTTTCAGCAGCCTTGTTCTTTGTTGCCAAGTGATGTCCATGCTTTACCTCAAACTCTAATTACCTGAAACTTAAGGATTTTCATCAGATATTGAGACAAAATATGCATTTCAGGACACTAATTCTATCAAAATATAGCCCTAAACGAGACCAAATTGTGGACTCATCACTTGCCCCCCTAACGACCACATAGTCCACTTGCTTGAATATGGCAGCTTTTCTCTTTCTTTATGGCACAAGGCTCCATATGCAATGTAAAACTCCCGGACCCAACTAGGAATATAGAAACCCCGGGGTTTAGTGAAGATCTCAAACTTACGGGCCTTTATGATACACCTTATATCTGGGTACCGGTCTATTACTCCATCTGTAGACATTCTCTTCTCTTCAATGATGGTTCTCAGCCCCTCAACTTTCAATATGTTCATGGACCGGGGAGGAGGATCCTGTGCAGGTGATGCTGGGACCACAACCTGCTCTGGAACTGGAGGAGGAGTTGTGGCCAGGGGAGTCCTGATCCTAGACAATGTGATTTAGTATAGCACGACACTCCTGGACAATGAGACTTAGTATAGCAGAAACCTCCAAGACAATGTGATTTAGGATAGCAAGACCTTCTTGGACAATGTGACTTAGTATAGAAGGACCCTCTTAGACAATGAGTCTTAGTATAGCATTACCCTCCTGGACAATGGGAACTAGTGTACCAGGACCCTCCTGGATAAGGGGACATAGTGTAGCAGGACCCTCCTGGACAATGTGAACTAGTGTAGCAGGACCTTCCTGGATAATGAGATAAAGTGTAGCAGGATCCTCCTGGACAATGAGACTCAGTATAGCAAGACCCTCTAAACAATGACAATTAGTGTAGCATAACCCTTCTAGACAATGGGAATTTGTGTAGCAGGACCCTCCTGGACAATGTGACACAGTATAAAAGGACCCTCCTGGACAATGTGATAAAGTATAACAAGACCCTCAATGAAAATGAAACTTAGTATAGCAGGACCCTCCCGGACAATGGAACATATAGTATAATATATTTGAATTCAACTGGATCTTCACGATCAATGAAGCGACCTTAAACCTTTAAAAGTCATATAAAGAATACATTGCAACAACGCTCGAGTTATTCAGAGTATCGATTCAAAGTTAAGCACTATCTTTTATTTTTCTCACAAAATTTTCTTTAGTGTAAACTGGGGCAAAATGTGTTGGTGCAGTTGTTTTTGTTTATTTTAATTTAAGGGATCCGCTCGTTGAATAATGTCAATCCACATTTCAAACTCAGGATCTTATTTGAAAAGGAATTAACTTTCAAGCTCATTTTTAATTGAAGTAGAGAGAGCTTACCTTAAGAATAAATCCGATTTCCAATCTTGAATAGAAGAAGCCTACCTGGAGAACATGTTAACCCTCAAATTCGTTTGAGATGAAAATGAATATTTCACCATTTGAGAAGGCATGAAGAGCCAAGTCAAGATTGAAGAGAAGCTACATAGATAGGAACTTGTAGTTGTATTTTATTTGTCTTTCATTTCATGTAAAAATAGGAGCTACGAACTAGAGCCTCGATAGGACCTCACTTGACTTCCTACTCATCATTACATCTCCTAAACTACACTTGACTTGTTTCCCTTATACCCTCGAATATGTCGGTTGTCCAAACTAGGACTCGGACACATATTTTCCATTCAAATAAGAGTCTGGTCAAAACCTCATGTTGTCTACTTCATTGTCTGCAAACACACATATTTCTGTAAAATAGGGGAAAACTATAGACACGTGATTTTAAGCGAACTTGATGTTTTATACTTTTTAGTGGTAAAATATTTATTTTATAGATATTTTGGTTTTTACCTTATTTTAGTAAGTTTATTTTAAAATATTTGAAAACTAAAAAAATAGAGTCAAGTTTTAGGCTATGTTTTATTTTCAAAAAAAATTTCAAAAAGAAAAGAGAATTTTCAAATAATATTTGTCTTAATTTAGAGTTTTATGAATAGGTTAGTGTTTCTTAAGTATATTTTTCTTAGACTAGCTATTTGATTTTATTATATTTTTATTAATTTAATATAGTTAGGTAATATTTTATTATTATAATTTTAATTATATTTAATTAAAAGAGACTAATCTAAAACTACCCAAACCATTTATCCTAAATTCCCTCTAACCTAACAACACTCCCACTACCCCACATCACTCTCCTCTCAACAACCTACATACTCTCAACACCTACATATATACATTCGTGAGAAGAGATGATACACACAACAAACCCACAAAGATAAACATACACGAGAGATATTTCGAATGTATTTCCGTGTTGTTTGTCAAATGTCTGTGTAACCGGCTCCATTTATTTGGCCATAAATATTTTGAATGTATTTCCATGTTGTTCGTTGGTTTAGTCTTAAGCTATAATGTATCAAGTCGTTAGGCCGCATAGTCTATAATTCGAACTTCAATTGGCCAAAAGTCGTGTTTATTTTAAACCGCTCGACATAAAGAGAGAAGAGACAAAAGTAGTAAGGGAATAAGATGAGTTGCAAATTAATACAAAATTTGTAGTAAAACAAAGATTGGAAGAATGAATAAAAAACTAAAATTTACAAGATGCGAATAAATGTCTCTAACTTTAGGTGAGTATAATCCTTTTAAAGAATAATAATAAAAAATGGGTTGTAATGAAGATTGTGGTTCCACATTTTTTTGAAACACTTGAAGAAGATTCAACGATGAGGTGATCAAGGTTTGACGGAAGAACTTTATAAGTTTCCAAAAATTGAAGATACAGATCAAGAAATTGAATTTTAATTATTTGTGGTCATATTAATTAATTATTTTTTAATGTAAACTAAAATTTGTAGACCAACAATATTAAGGTGATGCAGTTGACAGAAGAAAGTAGTAATGTTTCTAAGCAATTATATGTCAAAAGAATCGAGAATGCAGTTATGCATCCGATTTGAGATTAATAAATTTCAACAATAAAAATATGAGCAAACTAGGTTCTGTAGACACAATTTATGCAAAAGTAGTTTAAAGTAAGTATAAGTTGATAAAATAAACCGTGCTATAACCACAAGACTCGAGGGATGCCTAATACTTTCCCCTCGGCCAACAAAATTTCTTACCCAAATTTTTAGTTCACAGAACAAAATAAAGAGTCATTTCCTTTTGATTACAGGTTAGAAAAAAAAGTGACTGCAAATACCATTACTCAATTCCAAGTGGCGGCTAAAAAATAAAATAATCCCTTTCACAATACTATCACTCAAAATGGAAGAACCTTTCCACTTCGAGAAAAAAGAGTGTGACTAATATCACGTCGAGTCCCATGGGGGATCACAAGGTCCATGCATCCGTCGGAACCATTTCCCTTTGGCATATCTCATTTGTCGAAACCATTTTCCTTTGGCATAACTCATTCACCAAAACCATTTCCCTTTAGCATAAGTATCAATCACATGAATCACTTCCCTTCGGCATAAATATAAACTCTAATCTAATCATAGCTTTTCAGTTACAATGCAAATAAGCATATTCACATGAATAATGAGTAGATGATAAATTGTATATCAATACTGAATCCACTCACACACAATCATAGAACATCATCAAAATGAATCAATATAACCTTTCAAACCATTCATGACACGTCATACATTATTATATCAATAAATTCCCTTTTACCCCACAATATCATAATTAGAATTCAATCAACATTTAACAATGAACAAGGATTATTAACCTATTCACCAAATATCATTAGGCATACAAGGTTTAATACACTTAACGAAGGGTCAATCCACTTGCCTTAACCGATAGTGAAATCAACTTGATACTTGAGCATTCCCTTTTCTTGAGCCAACACTTAGGAAAGAGGCTCAAAATTCAACATGATTCACTAGCTTGGCCAAAAGATCATTCGAAACCTGAGAAACCTAAGGCTCCATATTCTCACCCGCATTCCTTCTCACATAAGCTCTTCAGGGGTCATACTGTGAAAAGCATTGGGCAAGATTTTGGGAGAAGGATCTTTATAGAAATAGACTCTATGGCACAATTTAGAGTAGTGAAGGAAGTGAAGTTTCCTTAATGCATTGTAGTCTCCTACTCATAAATGTGGTACACTTCACACTCATGAGCAAGACTACTGCCACGACCCGAGAGTACCCCCTAGTCGTAACATGGCGTATTCAACCCCGAAGCGGTCTTATACAAGCCACATAGTCATTCATTGCATTCAATAATGAAAATAGTGCGGAATAAAAAAACTTATTTACATCCACACGTTCAAACTTCATTAAAACAACTTTGAAAATACACAGCGGAAGTCTAAGTCTCACATGGCCATCTTTGACACAAATACAAAACATAAGTAGGGACACCACCCTTTACAATCAAAGCAATAACTGAAAGTGTCTAT
>JAJOOS010080618.1:0-31301 GCA_029582725.1 Solanum chiquidenum | reverse complement strand
TGAATATTAACATACTAATCTGATTTGGATCATTCTAACAGCTAAGAACCCAATAATCAAGAAACGTTCAAGAACCCTAATTTCGTTCATAGCATGGAATCAAGAATCGTCTGAATTCTAGGGATCTAACGGGCGAAAGGGACCCATTAATGAAATCCAGCATACCTGGTGACGAAATCTCCACGAAAAACTATCAAGGGCTGGACTTGACCTTTCCGGCGACTTTCTAGCGTTCTCCGGCGGCGACTAAGGTTTTTCTAGGGTTTTGGCCGCCCGTCTCTCTACTCTCTTCTTTTCTTTTGTTTTAGTTAATTAAATGACTTATGTAAGTTCTAGTTAGGTTTCTAGGATTTTAAATGACTAACTAAAACCCTTTTAATTTAGGACTTAAAAGAAGAGTGGGGAAAAATAAAAACACCCTTGACTTAAAAGCTGTCCAACTCCTGATGCGGATCGGGCACCTGACAAATATGAAAATTCTGTAAATTTTTCCTTCACGAATCTGGGGTGTTACATTTCTGGATATGCCTGCAAAAAAATAATTACTTAGTAATTAATCAAGAAATGTCACTTTTAAGTAGACTAACTTAGTCGCATGATGTGTTCCAATAATTATATATTGTGTTGTATTTAAAGGTGTGGTCTGGTGATTACTGCAATTATCAGAAAAAAATTATGACTCATGTTATAATTAATGGATCTAACATGTACCAAGAACCATGTGACTAATTAATAAAGAACAAGAACTAATATATTTTAACATGTATTGCAAATCTTTGCATGAGCCATGTTCTTATATATATATGTTTCTTAGGATATAATGTAAGTAACCAACATTGTCTCCGCGAGAAACATGGTATGTTAACATAAGTGAAACATTATTAAACATGTAAGTAACCAACAATGTTTCGTTTACTTTTAACAGGTTAATTAGAGATTAATAAATATTAAACATATTAAAATAGTATCTAAAGTCAAAAGGAATAATTAACCTTGTTGAGTCTTAAAACCTTAATATATAACGCCTTTTAATAACTATTAATTTTAAATCACTAATTTTATCAACCATAGGCTAGGACATACATCTCAATTTAACTAAAAAAAATATATCGTATAAACGCGTACCAAATAAAAAGGTGTAGCTGAAACTACATTGATTGGCTCAGGTTGATCAATAGGAGAAAGAGCATGAAGTTCAGCCTGCATAAGTTGGCTTGATCCGGTGCCAACAATAGTATAATGATCATCCGCAATTGCATTTCCAACTACATTGTGCAGCCTCTTAATTTGTTCTTCTAGTTTTGACTCCAAGAACCAACACAAGCTCTTACCATTAATAAAATAACTCAATGAATCATCACCATTGAGTGTTATATCATATGTGTTCCCCATTTTTCTCCAATATGACTCATACATTGTTGGATCACCACTATGCACACACACGACAAAATCAAATCCCAAATTAGTATTCCAACAAAGAATTGAGCAATTTGTAACATTTCTACATTTATATGAAAATAGACCTAATCTCTAGAAATATAATAAAGCACTCAACATTGAATAAATTGAAATTGGTGATTTCATATATATAAAATTGAATCATGAGGATTGACGAAGACCATAAGTGTATAACTTATATGAAATATTCTAGCGAAAAATGAATTAAAATTGTAAAAGAATACTCACTGATCTAGATTAATAGTGGTGGAAGTGTCCTTAGTGTCATTTTCTGGAGTTGCATAAGGGACTGAAGAACACTTGACAAGGCAATCATCTGTTCCACACATCTTTTTTCTCTTTTTTTGTGAAATCTTAAATCAATCACAAATAAATTTATAGGAGAGGAAGATAGATTTGGGGTCTATATATAGGGAACAAGACAAGTCTAATTGCCACAAAAATCCTTTTTAATTAATATGTAGAATTTTGACTGGATTTTCTTATTAATTGCACTTGTCACTATCCACCAAAGTCGTTCTAGTAATTTGACTATATTGTTAAATGGGTTCTCCCAATTATCTATTTTAAAATGTAGTTATTAAGGTATTTATTACATAGCTTAGTCATGCATTATATTACTTACACATGTTTATTTGTCATAATAATTACAATATAATTATAAGTGTATTGTCACAAGAAATCTCTTAAGTAATTGGACTAGATTCTTAAATGCGTTCTCTAAATAAATGCAATTATCTATTTTTAAATGTAGTTATTAAGGTAGGTATTAGATAGCTTAGTCATTACGCAATATAATACTTACACAGTGTAATAACACAGTTAAATTAATTTAAAAATAAAATTTAATCATAAAAATTGGAAGTTTATAATTGATAAGTATGTGCCTTTATGAATGCTATTAAATTAGGTATTTCAGATACATATTATTTCTTAAACATATATTAATAAATAATCAAATATTTGTAACTAATATTGTAAAAAGTAATTGATATATATTTTTTCATATCAATAATATTTCAATTTAATTAATTTTTAAATTTAATAGAACACATTTTGTAAGAACATCATGGACTAAATATTTGAAAAAAGATTAATAACTACATGAATCATAATTCTTTTTCTTATAATTGTGGTGTTAGGGTTAACTTGCCTTCGATCCCTATCAACATTTGAATATGTGGAGTATTTTTTTTCCTTTGTTGGAATTTAAATTCGGGATCTCATGATTGTCAATTTACTTCATTGATCACTAAATTGCCCTAAGTGCAACTGTCACGCACCGATCCTACACCCTGGATGCGACTGACACTCGAAAACCATTGATGACCCCAAGTGAGCCCTTGGCCTGGTTCAATACTAAGCGGAGGACTTACTCAACAATAAAATAACTTTAAAGAAAGTTTTAACTCAAAGGTCTCAAAATACTTAAACTCAGAATGTTTAGAATTAACCGTTCAACTGGCCAAAGAGGCAACTCAAGTCTCAATATAAACAATGGAAATGAGCAAAACTCATGAACTACTATTGACTATCTATCTATGAAGTCTCTAATACTATGAGGGATGTCGGGATAAGAGCCCCGATCATCCTAATAAAACTGGAATGATAAAACATAAAGAAGGGATACTCTGGAAGCAAAGAGGCTCACCATACAACTCTAGAACACGGCTGGATCAACGAAGTGCTGGTTGATAATCCTAGTTACCTCTGCATCATGAAAGATGCTGGCCAAATGACGTTAGTACATAAGAAAATTCGATAAGAGGTAAGTGATCATCCCAATTACCCTTGAAATCGATCACACACGCCCTCAACATATCCTCTTAAGTCTGAATCGTACGCTTTGCTTGACTACCAGTCTGAGGATGGAAGGCAGTACTCAAATTTACCTTCGAACCCAAACCTTTCTGGAAAGACTTCCAGAATTGTGTGGTGAATTGGGCAACTGTATCTGAAATGATGGATACCGCAACTCCATGAAGTCTGACTACCTCTTGAATATATAACTTAGCATAGTCCTCTGTTGAAAATGCAGTCTTTATCGATAAGAAATGGGTTGATTTAGTCATCTGGTCTACAATCATCCAAATCGAATCATGCTGCCTGTGAGACTAGTAATGAAATCCGTATTGATCACCTCCCATTTCCATTCCGAAAGTTCTATGTTCTGAGTCATACCACCGGGCCTCTGGTGCTCTACCTTGACTTGTTGGCAATTTGGGCACTTAGCAACGAACTCTGCAATACTCTTCTTCATACTACTCCACCAATAGACTTTTCTCAAGTCACGATACATCTTTGTGGAACCCGGATGGATATAATATCTGGAGCTATGAGCTTCCTCCATGATCCTCTCTTAAAGTTCATCCACCTTTAGCACACATAATCTACCTTGATACCTCAATACATCATCTCCCCCTTGTTCAAAAGCCATCATTTTCTGCTTATGAACATTTGCCTTCAATTCAAGCAAAACAGGGTCTTGGTCTTTTTTCTCTTTCACTTCGGACACTAACGATGATTCAACCCCATTCATCACCACTACTCCTCATTCATTGGAATCCATTAATCGAACTCCCAATCATGCAAGTCTGTGCATATCTTTTGCTAACTCTCTCTTGTCTTCCTTAAAATGGATCGTACTACCCATAGACAATCTGCTCAAAGCATCAGCAACAACATTAGCCTTACCTAGGTGATAGTGAATACTCAAGTCATATTCCTTGAGTAACTCCAACCACCTTCTCTGTCTGAGATTAAGCTCTTTCTAACTGAATACATACTGAAGACTCTTGTGATCGGTGAACACATCCACATGAACACCATAAAGATAGTGACTTCATATTTTCAAAGCAAATACTACAACAACTAACTCTAGATTATGGGTTGGGTAATTCCTCTCGTGAATCTTAAGTTGTCTGGAGGCATAAGCTATAACCTTGCCATTCTACATTAATACACAACCCAGTCTAACTTTGGACGCATCACAGTACACAATAAAACTGTGTGTACCCTTCGGTAAAGTCAACATTAGGGCATTAGTCAACCTAGTTTTCAATTCTTCAAAGCTCTTCTCACAAGCTTCCGACAATTGAAACTTTGTTATCTTCTAAGTCAACTTAGTCAACGGGGATGAAATAGATGAAAACCCCTCGACAAACCTCCTATAATAGTCAGCCAATCCCAATAAACTCCTAATATCAGTTGGACATGTGAACTAGGCCAGTTCTGCACTGCCTCTATCTTTTGAGTGTCAACTGGAATCCCATAACATGAAACAATGTGGCCGAAGAATGCCACAGACTCAAGCCAAAATTCATACTTAGAGAATTTAGCATACAACTTTATATCCTTGAGAGTTTAAAGAACTACTCTGAGATGACTAGCATGATCTACCTCATTCCTCAAATAAATTAGAATGTCATCAATGAACACGATAACAAACATATATATATATGGCTTAAACACTATGTTCATAAGGTCCATGAACGCTGCAGGAGCATTAGTCAAACCAAAATACAAGACTAGGAACTCATAATAACCATAGCGGGTCCTGAATGTTGTCTTAGGGATGTCACTTTATCTTACTCTCAATTGATTATAGCCAGATCTGAGGTCTATCTTAGAAAAACAAGTGTCACCCTGAAGTTGATTAAAAAGATCATCAATTCTCAGAAGAGGATACTTATTCTTGATAGTAACCTTGTTCAATTGGCGGTAATCTATACATGTAACATCTCGCTAATTGAAAGAAATAGAAAGAGTTAAAATTGGAAATAGTCATTTTAGGAAAGAATGAAAATCTAGAAAATTGGTTAATTTATGTTAAGTATGGGTTTTTGATTGACTTAAAACAACCATAACTCCTAGCTCAGGATGAGTTAGGTGTGCTGAAAGATACCGTAGGACAAATCAAGGAATTATCTTTCCAATTCCGCCGAGTTTGTGCGATTCCAAGTACGTATGAGTGAGATATGCCCATTGGAAGTTGGGCGGTTCAAATAAGGAAATTGTAATCCGAATTTTGGAAGTGTAGTTTGGTCTTTTCCTTACCAAATTACTTTATTTAGATTTTAGGAGTTTAATTGGGGTCTAAACTGAACTTGTTCAGTTTACGCTTTTGAAAACTAAGTTAGGGTTTTCAGAAAGAGAAAAGAAGAGGAAAAAAAAGGAGAAGGAGCAAGAATCGTCAAGTTCTTCAAGAATCGCTTGTGGATTTCGTCAAGGGGTGATCGCTACGAGGTATGTGAGACTTTCATAACGCTGGGTCCGTTCACCCACATTCCAAGCATGTTTATTTCAGTATGAATTCGTCCAAAAAGGGTTGAAAGTTTTATGTTCTTGATATATGTTCATGAATTTGTTTTCGTTCTTGACTTGGGCCGAGATTGAGGAGTTCTTGAGATTATTGCGTCGAATTATACAGTTGTTTTGAGTTAGGTTCTTGGGTACATTTACTAGGTATTTGAATCTAAAGAGAATTTGGGGAAAGAACCCGAGTTTAGGCAAATTGGGGTTGGAAAACGAAGCAAGAAAAAGTCGGGTGAATCTAGGTACTAGGTCTGCGACGCGGACCTATTCCTTAGGATGGGAAAATTTCTCCTCGCGTCGCAGAGCGGTCACGAACCGTTCTGCCTAAAAAATTATTTCGTGACCAAATATTTAAATACATCTCCGCATCGCGGACTAGTATCCAGACAGTGATTTCTTGATCGTTTCTCATGTTTAACTATCTAAAAACACTCCTAAACATCATGAGATCCTTCCTATCACAAATCACAATCCTTGAATCCATAATTCAATTCAAGGAAAGTTAAGATTCAAGTTAAGAGAAGTTAAGAGTCAAGTCAAGAGGTTAAGAGTTAAGTCAAGAGAAGTTCATAAAGTATTTGAAAAGTCTTTCACAAACGTTTTAACTTTGTTTTAAGACTTAAGTTTTGAGTTGAGGAAAGAGTAAGAGTAAAGATCATTTCTTCAAAGATTATACGGGAACTAAGTATTCCCAAAAGTTACAAAAAAATGTATTAACATTTGAGCAACAAGGGAAACACCAATTTCCAAGAGAGCTTTTTTGCTAAATTTTGAGTAATTATCTCAAACCAAAGAAAGAAGTTTTGTTTTAAAAACATATGAGCTAAGTATATTTTGGGAGTAGTATTGAGCACCGATATGTGGATGTGAGTTCATAATAACTCAAGTCTCTATAAACCATGTGGCCTTCATGGGTAGTAAATGATCATACTTTTTAGATGATTTCTTAAGTGCTTTTTAGCATAGACTAGTGGATCCACTTAGTTAAGGCGTTCTATATGACGGCAAAGTATAGGAGAATTTTGGCAGCGTGGGCAAGACGTTGTATCACCACTTAGGCTCATAGTGGTGGTTGTCGGTTAGAGAATCTCCCACAGTATTATATTACTTTTATGTAATTGAGTTGTTATTGTATTTCTTTAAATACATTGAATTTGTCATTTTATGTTTTAAATGATTTGTATAGAATGCACCATTATTGTTGTTTTTACTTTGCATTTGAGTCGAGTTATTTATGAGTTGAGTAAAGCCAAGGTAAGTGTTTCTTACAGATTCCTTTCAAGCTTATGTTATGTTTAGTATTCCCCTCGCATACTTGTACATTCAATGTACTGATGCTATTTGGCCTGCATCATTTTATGATGCAGACACAGGTAATCATGATCAGCATCCAGGGTCCCGTTGATCTAGTTGACCACTCAGAATCAGTTGGTGAGATTCCTTGCTTTACAGAGGACTCCTTTTACTTTTGTTTCTCGTATTTTAGTTGTTAGGATGATCGGGAGCCTTGTCCCGACATCCCTCCTTATTTTAGAGGCTTCATAGACAGTTAGTAGTTTAGTTGTCTTTACATTATTATTTCATATGTTAAGACTTGATTTTCCATTTTGGCCAAGTTGAATGTTTAACCTTTAAACATTCTAAGTTATTTTATTAAATAGTTGAGTAGAAGTGCATTTGATCATTGTAATAATGCTTAAAGTTTTCCGTTGAGTAAGTAAGTCAGGCCAAAGGTTCACTTGGGGCCATAAATGGTTCTCAAGTGCCAGCCACATCCAGGGTGTAGGCTCGGGGCGTGACAAACTTGATATCAGAGCAAAGAGTTCAAGATTCCTAGGGATTCTATGAAGTCGTGTCTGTACAGTCCTAGTTATCGGTGTGAAGCGCGCCACATCTATAATTAGGAGGCTGCGACCCTTAGGAAATTATGTCACTTCATTTAAAACTCATTTCGTGCGATAGAGTTCATCTCTATAAAGTCTGATTCTAATTCGTGCTTGTGCTTGTTTTCAGTTAATCATGCCTCTATGAAGAGTTATCAGAGGTCGTCCTGCTAGGTGTAATATTGAGAAGCAAGGGGTACCCAATGCACCTGAAGTGCAACCCCAAAGAGAAGTTACCAATGCTGAGTTCAGGGAAGCACTAAGAATGTTGAATCAAGTTGTGACCAACCAAGCTGGGAAGAGAGAGAACCGACATGAAGGGAATGATACTTCGAGGATTTGTGAGGATCACGAGAACTTTATTAAGGAGCTGCAAAAGGTGTTTGAGGTCATGCACGTTGCTGATGCTGAGCGAGTTGAACTAGCTGCATATCAACTGAAGAATGTTTCTAGGACTTGGTTTGACCAGTGGAAGAAGGGTAGAGATGAGAGAGAACCACCTGCGAGTTGGGCTTGTTTTAAGGAGGCCTTCTTGGGGCGTTTCTTTCCCCGAGAACTGAAAGAGGCTAAGGTACGAGAGTTCCTCACCATTAAACAAGACTCACTAAGTGTTCATGAGTATGGGTTGAAGTTCACCCAACTATCCCGTTATGCTCCGGAGAAGGTTGTGGATATGATGAGTAGAATGAGTTTGTTTGTTGTTGGGCTGTCTCGTTTGTTGAGTAAGGAAGGTAAGGCTGCAATGCTAATAGGTGACATGGATATATCAAGGTTGATGGTCTATGTGCAGCAGGTTGAGGAAGAGAAGTTGAGGGATAGGGAGGAGTTTAGAAACAAAAAAGTGAAGACATGAAGTGAGTCCGGGTAGCAAAGAAGTAATGTGGACCATTCGTCCTTTCAGCAGAAGTAAAAGGGACCTACTTCATCATCTGCTAGTGCACCAGCACCCAGAAACAAAAGTGAGTACAATAGTCAAAATTCACAGCACTTCAGAGCAAGACTTACCCAATCTCAGGGTAGTATGGAACAAGGAGATAACTGGGCTCCTGCATGTGCTAAGTATGGTAGAACCCACCCAGGTAAGTGTCTCGATGGCTACACAGGTTGTTTCAACTGTGGACAAGAGAGTCACTTCATGAAAGAGTGCCCTAAGAAACACCAAGGTAATGGGAATCAGGGCAATAGAGCCCAATCTTCATCAGTTGCTCCACCAGACAGGGCTGCACCTAGAGGAGCTACTTTCGGTACTGGCGGAGGAGCAAACCGCCTTTATGCGATCACTAGTCGTCCTGAGCAAGCGAATTCTCTAGATGTTGTCACTGGTATGATCAAAGTCTTTACTCTTGATGTTTATGCTTTGCTAGACCCAGGAGCAAGTTTATATTTTGTGACTCCTTATGTTGCAAATAATTTTGATGTTCTTCCTGAGAAACTTTGTGAACTGTTTTGTGTTTCTACACCTGCTGGGGAATCTATTCTAGTTGAGCGAGTATATCGTGATTGTGTCATTTTCATCAATCACAAGAGCACCATGGCTGATTTAGTTGAGTTAGACATGGTAGATTTTGATGTCATTCTTGGTATGGACTGGTTTCATGCATGTCATTCCTCCATTGATTGTAGAACTCGAGTTGTTAGGTTTCAAATTCCTAATGACCAAATTATAGAGTGGAGTAGTAGTTCTGCAGTGCCTAAGGGTCATTTTATTTCGTACCTTAAGGAGAGAAAGTTAGTTTCCAAGGGGTGTGTCTATCACTTAGTCCGAGTTAATGACTCTAGTGTTGAGATACCTCCTATTCAGTCAGTTTCAATAGTAAAAGAGTTTCCATAAGTCTTACCTGATGATCTTCCCGGAGTCCCTCCTGAGAGAGAAATAGACTTCGGCATAGACATTCTTCAAGATAGTTGTTCTATATCTATTCCGCCATATAGAATGGCACCAACAGAGTTGAAAGAGATAAAAGAACAATTAAAAAAAATCTCCTAGATAAGGGATTTATTCGACCAAGTGTCTCACCTTGGGGCGCTCCAGTCTTATTTGTGAGAAAGAAAGATGGTTCCCTTAGGATGTGTATAGATTACTGCCAGTTGAACAAGGTTACCATCAAGAATAAGTATTCTTTCCCGAGAATTGATGATCTTTTCAATCAGCTTCAGGGTGCTACTTATTTTTCTAAAATAGACCTCAGATAAGGCTACCATCAGTTGAAAGTAAGGGAATATGATATTCCAAAGACAACATTCAGGACCCATTAGGTTCATTATGAGTTCTTAGTTATGTCCTTTGGTTTGACCAATGTGTTGTTCATCTTGTATTCCTAAGATACTTAGAACAAAACTTTGAAGATCTTGGTATGAAACAACAAAGTTTAAAGTGTATTTTCAAAACTAAAAAATTAAAACTAGTAGAGAAAATAGAATAAAAACATATTAGAAAAAAATATACAAAATATTTTTCTCAAAGAAAGAAAATTGAGCCCCCTGAATGCACAATGTCCCCTTAAGGAAATTATTCCCCTCAAGTACCCGAGGTTAATGGAATATATCCTCCCAAGATAGAACGATCTTACTCACCGGTGTATCGGTACCTAAAACCACGGTGTCAACAAACAACTCAACGACAGTAAAGTACACTTAGAATACAAGACTTATTAGTAGTAGAAAAAGTCCAGAAAAAAATCATTTTTTTCAACTAAAATGAGAGGAAATCCCTTAATTTATAGAAAACAAAGGGTAGTGTGAAATGGTTCTTATTGTGCCTTACCGGAAAAGTCACAAACCTTTGGAAAAGTTACAATCTTTCGGAAAGGTCACAACCTTTCATAAAAGTGACACCTTTTCATAAAAGTCCCAACTTTTCATAAAAGTTGCAACTTTTCATAAAAGTCACAACTCTTCATAAAAGTTGCAACTTTTCAGAAAAGTCACACCTCTTCATAAAAGTCACAACTCTTCATTTTCCATTCACACCTTTTAAAACCCAACAATCCCCCGCATGAATGGGGAATGACTCCAAGACAAAGAAACGGACAAGTATGTGTACTTTACAAGCAAGAATTAATTGCATCTGGATAAGTAGGTTTCCCCTTGGACTTTCCGTAGTGAACATATGTCAAATATACCCGGTCAATCGGTAGATGCGATATCTTTGAACCGTCGAGCTTTGGTGTATACCTAGACAACCATGTGTCACACAATTAACTCTTGACTGTTTATGGTTCTTACGGTTGTGTTCGTTTCAGCCATGAACACCTCCTGGTTTCATGAGTGTTAGAAAATAGGTTTTTGACAAAAAAATCTCTTTGAAGCGGCTTACACTTTACACTCACATAGGTGATTTCTAACTGTGTCATCTCGTAGATAGACTATTTGGTCAAATCTGCCAAACTTAGCGAATCATTAAAAACTTTAAGCTTTAGTAACTCATTAACAAGCCTTAATGTTTTAACCTCATTCTTGAATATTGTCTTCTTCATGAGAATGGATTGAGTTGATTGACAATGTCGAACCGTTAGTCACAACTTTGTATTTCTCCTTGAATCTAGCTATTGGGATCTCCATTCTGCTAGATAGAGTTACCACATGATGCCTTGTCCTAAGCCGTAAATCCATTCCCTTAGATGATCTTTCAACTTTCTCTCTAGTTAGGCCTTTTTGTTAGTGGATCTGACATATTATCCTTTGACTTTACATAGTCAATTGTAATAATTCCACTAGAGAGTAGTTTTCTAACGGTATTATGTCTATGTCTTCCATGACGAGACTTTCTGTTATACATCATCCTTCATGCCCTACCTATTGCATCTTGACTATCAAAGTGTATGCATATTGATGCCAATGGTTTGGGCCAAAAAATAATATCTATCCAGAAATTCCGGTGCCTTTCAACTTATTCACCGACCTTATCTAGAGCATCTAGCTCAGAGATCATTATAGAGCTAGCAATACATGTCTTTTTTGAAGATTTCAAAGAGACTGCTCCTCTACCAAGAGTAAATGCATATCCACCCGTGGATTTTACTTCATTTGTCCGGTGATCCTATTTGCATCACTATCCTTTCAATACTGCTAGATATTGTTATAATGCAAGACATAGTTTTAGGTATTTCTTGAATACCCCAAAACTCTTTTCATTGTCATCCAATGAGTTCGATTGGGATCACTCGTGAACCGACTTAATTCATTAATAGCACATGTTATATCTGATCGCGCACACTTTATGATATACATCATACTTCCCAATACTCTAGCATAATCCAATTGTGAGTCACTTTCACCTTCACTCTTTTAAAATGCAAAGCTCACACTTATTGGAGTCTTGACAATATTGAAATCCAAATATTTGAACAAGTCAAGTATCTTTTCAATGCAATAAGATTGTGACAATGCTAAATATTATAGAGTTCTAAGGATTCTTATACCTAAGATCGCATCAGCAACTCCAAGATCTTTCATATCAAACTTGCTTTCTAGCATATGTTTAGCAACAATTATGTCATTAGTGTCTCTATTGATGATCAACATGTCATCAATATACAAACAAACAATGACCTTGTGATTTTAATGTAAACACATTTATCACTTCCATCGTTCTTAAATCCATTTGCCAATATGGTTTGGTCAAATTTGTTGTGTCATTGTTTGGGTGCTTGTTTTAGTCCATAAAGTGACTTAACAAGTTCACACACTTTCTTTTCTTTACCAGGAACCACAAAACCCTCGGGTTGTTCCATGTAAATTTCTTCCTCCAATTCTCTATTTAAGAATGTTTTTTTCACATTCATTTGATGAATTTTGAGGTCATATACTGCAACTAATAATATTAACATTCAAATGAATGTAATTCTAGTTACTGACGAGTATGTGTCGAGAAGATCAAGACCTTGTTTTTGTCTAAAGCCTTTGACAAAAATTCTTACTTTATATTTGTCAACAGTTCCATCGACTTTCATTCTCCTTATGAAGATTCACTTTGAACCCAAAGGTTTATTTCCTGGAGGAAGATCAACCAACTTCCAATAGGATTTCTCAAGAGTGTACCAATCTTACTATTGACACCATCTTTTCAAAAGGATGAGTCCACAGAATATATAGGAAATGTTACGAAATCAGATTCAAAGGAAGTAGATGTCCATTGACATTTACTATGCCTCTGAATCTCTTTATTAAGTACATTCTCCTTTTGTTCTTTCCAAGGTCTTTTAAACTCTTCACTAGACTACTCAAGTCTAATTTTATAGTCCACAGTCTTAGGTCCTATTTTAATCATTTTAGGAATAGGAACTTAAACTTTGGCTAGACACCCCCACACTTTGAAATATTTCAAGTTGGATTTTCTTTCTTTCCATTTCTCATATGGAATAGATTGTGTCCTGAACAAACAAAATTGCTTTCTTTATGAAAAGACAAAACTTTTAGTTGTTCCCTTTTGTAGTAAGGATAGTGTAACGACCCAAACCGTCGTTAATTAGGAGAGACAAAAAATCTGGGAAAAAATTGGGCCTTCATCCTGCTAGAGCGGGGTAGTAGCCGCTAGAGAGGCGGCGTCAGGGTGGGGTTAGCTGGCACCAGGGGGTTAGGTGAGGCAGAACATAAATTATGAGAAATCCTATTTTTTTCATCCTCCTAAAATACCTAAATAAGTCATAAAACACCCTAGAAACCTCAGAAAAGTTGCTCTAAGCTTTGGAAGGAAGGGAAGGAGATTTCTAGCGTGAGAATGAGGATATATTACAGATTCTTGGCCAAATTCACCGTCACGAAAAACCAGAATTGAAGTCAAAAACTCCATGCAACTGCTTGGCGCCCAGGTAGACTAGGTTTTATGAATTGAGTAGTTATAAATTTGTTCTTACTACGTAATATATGTAAATCAATGGTAGGTTTCATGTGTAGACCTTCGTGCACCGAGTAAATTACATGAGTAATCCCTAGGAATCAAAGTATGTGGGTTTATGCCTTGAGAAGAGGAGTTGACGAATTGTTAGGGATTCTAGAATTGGTATCATGGATAGAATTGTTTCAAGAATAAAAGTATGAAATCATGAATGGAATTATATTTATGAATGTCTGCTAGGTCATAAATTGAAGTGATTGAATTGAGGATTTATGATGTGACTAAACCTTAGAAGAAGCCTTAGATGAAGAACTAGGGCTAAGTATGGTCAAATTAACGTATAAATGATAGGGATTTGATGAGTAATTCATAGGCGATGGTTGTGATTCTATGATTGTGTGATGTATGCTTGTTCTTGCTTCATTATGATACTTGTATATGTATGAATGTTGCAATGATTGATCACACTTGTTGTAAATGAGATAGATATGAATGATCATTGCCATGAAATCATGACTTAAATGTATAATCTTGAGGATATACTTGTGATTGTGGTTGTGGTGTGTTGAATGGATCGGTTGTCACATTTTGGCATAACTAACTTAGATCGGTTGCCACGTTCCGGCATAACTAACTTGGATCGGTTGCCACATTCTGGCATAACTATGGGATCAGTTGCCATGTTCCAGCATAACTAACTTGGATCGATTGCCACGTTCTGGCATGCTAATTATTGAGTTTGGGTTCCATGAGAGGACTAATGTTGTGATATAAAATGTGAAGTGGTTTGTAAATGTTGTTGATGTGGTGTATGTTCGATATGCCTTCGTGAGTATATTGTGGTATTGACTTATATATATGTTGCACTCAATGGGTATATGTTGTGATAGTTTTATATTTTATTATTCCTTGTGTTGGACTTGTTGGGTATAGCGGAAAGGCAAAGTGTTCAAGGGGCAAGTAATGTATAGCAAGGGTTAGTTGGAACGTTGTAAGTCATATATGTGATGGAATATTCTTAGGTGGATTTCACTTTGAGGAAAGATATTGGGTTTAGTGGTAAGAAGGCATGATTTAATGTACTATGTGACCATGGTTGGTTGTTGTAAAGAGGAAGGGTATGACGTGAGCGGTTAGTTGGAATGTTGTAGTCGTATTTGGGATGTGTTCTACGTGTTAGATGGGTTGGGCTATGATCAAATACCTAGTGAGTAAGTTGACAAGGAATTTGGTTAGTGATTGAGTGTACTAGTGTGATTTGGAGGTATTCTAAGTTTGAGGGTAAAGGCGGAGAAGCGAGTGGTTAATTCATGATCTTACTAGTGGGTTTCATATGTTATGTGGTGGGCATCAGGTTGACCGATGATGCCTACCAGAGTACGTGTGTTTGTACTGATACTACTCTGGCTATGTCTTTTTGACAGTCTGGATGCATGTTGGTGATGTTTCATTTGGTGGAGACGAAGAGATTCTTCAGCGGCTTCTATCTTTCCTTCCGCATGGTGAGAGCGGTGTCATTTATTTATCTTGTCCAGTTGTACTCTTAGTAGATCTTGTACATGTTTAGACTAGATCCATGGGAGTTGTTTAAATTACTTTACAAGTTAAATAAAAAATGTGTCTAAAGTTAGTATTTATAAAATCTTAAGTATATTATATGTATTCTTGGTTTCTTTAAATTTCCGCATGTTTTACTATTAGGATATGAGGGTTCTCCTACTTAGAGGTTAGAGTGGGTTCCGGCATGATCCGGTAGGTTGGGTCGTGACAGATAGTTCCTCCACACAAGTTTTATGGTAAACCTGAACTTATGAGTAATGCATCCATCATTTCTTTTGAAGTTCGATTTTTTTTTCATTCTGCAATTCCATTAGATTTAGGTGAATAAGATAGTAGTTTGATGGATAAATCCACTTTCCAAACATATTTTTGCAAAAGGAGATTTATATTCTCCATCCCTATCACTTTTTATCTTTTTCCCAACTGATTACACCTTCAATTTTATATTGCCTAGACGTTTTTATTGTTTTATCCTTACCATTCAGCAAATAGACATAACCGTATCAAATGCAATTGTCAATAAAAGTTATGAAATACTTTTTCTCACCACGCGATGGTGTTGACTTTATATCATAAATATCAGTGTACATCAACTCTAAGGAATTAGAATTCCTTTCAACAGATTTATAAGAATGCTCAGCATATTTAGATTACACACAAACTTGACATTTTTATTTATTGCACTCAATGTTATACAAAATTTCTAAGTTAATCAGTTTTCCTTACAAGGTTTTGTAATTGGCATGTCCCAAGTGTTCATGTCACAAACAGTTTGACTCAAGCAAGTAAGGACGAATAAAAAAATTGAGTTTGAAAAGCTCTCCGCTAGGTAGCTTGTTCTCACAAAATATTTGTTCCTATTTCTTACAATTTTGAGTGATACAAACATTGTTAAGAGTCATCACCTTGTCAAATGTCCTTTTCGGAAGGACCTTTCCATAACTTTCAATTTGATTGCTATAGAGCTACACATGAACAAAGTTTCATCGGGTCCAATAAAGGCAATATAATCCAAATGCTTCTTTTCCAAAACATGACAAATGACTATTCACCAATATTCATGTCTATACAAATAGTTCTATTTAATAGACATATCTTTTCATGAAAAATCACAACATTTTAAGTGACACTTTTTCATAAAAGAACTCAATCATTTAGAACAAGTATACATATAATTTGATAGTTTCATACTAGTCATACCATATACTAGTAAAAGAGAAACTCAACGACCACAATATCAAATATACTCCAAGAATTTTGTGGGTCTAACATAATACAAAAGTATCATCGAATTTCATATCTTGTGCTCCAAATTTGAATTAGACACTAAGTCTAATTTTATCTTTGTCATAAGCATAGAACCCCTCACATTTTAAATATGATCTCAAAAATATTTTTCAAGTATTTGAAAATAGTTTTTCCACATTTTTTTCCCCATGCTATCAAAGTGTCATTGGCAACATGAAACCTCTTTTGAAAATATTATTCTACAAAAGAATTATAGTGCTTCAATTCTCTTTGACAATCTTTACACAATGTCAAAGTTCATTTCATAGAGGCACAAAATCACAAATTCTAAGTCACTGGTATTTTTACTCTATCACAAATAGACATACCACTTGGTATTTAGAATACTAACAACAAATACAAAAAAAATTGTACAATTTGTTTCTATTTAACAATGAAGTTTGTAGCAAACCAAAAGTATAACACTGACTTATTAGGTGAAGTTTTCATATTCTTCAAACCAATTGCATAGTCCAATTTATTAGGAGTATAAAACACAAAAAAATTTAGTCTACAACAATCAGACACAATCAAATTCACAAGGAGTACAAAACTACAAACGTTTTTTTTTCTCCAAACAGAATAAAACATATTCTTAGATTATCACATAGAAATGTTTTTATTTCAAATAGCCTTCCAACTATAACATTTTTACATACTATTTTATCAAACAAAAATGTGCATCTCCCATTCTGCAAACTAAAGAATTTTAAAGGCAATAGTTTTTGCCAAGGAAAATTCATTCAAAAATCATATGGTTTGCAGATCTTTTTCCAAAGCCATACATGATAAATATCAATTAAATTTTAGAAACTATTTTCCTCCTTAGATAAATAATAAGAAGGTTACCTAGTATAATCTTTAATCGAAATACCACCAATTCTTCTAGTACATTCTCACTTCGACCTTGCTAAAGAAAGCACCGAATTCTGAAGAAGTAATGCATTAATATTCTACTTCCATGATCGGTGTACCTCTCAATCAGTAGAATACAAGAAATACCAACAGTATAATAATTTCCTTAAGATTGTTGTTCATCTTGTATTCCTAAGATACTTAGAACAAAATTTTGAAGAACTTGGTATGAAACAACAAAGTTTAAAGAGTATTTTCAAAACTAGAAATATAAAACTAGTAGAGAAAATAGAATAAAAACATATTAGAAAAAAATATACAAAATATTTTTCTCAAAGAAAGAAAATCGAGCCCACTGAATGCACAGTGTCCCCTTAAGGAAATTATTCCCCTCAAGTACCCGAGGTTAATGGAATATATCCTCCCAGGATAGAATGATCTTACTCACCGGTGTATCGGTAACTAAAACCGCGGTGTCAGCGAACCACTCAGCGACAATAAAGTACACTTAGAATACTAGATTTAGTAGTAGAAGAAGTGCTGAAAAAATCATTTTTTTCAACTAAAATGAGAGGAAATCCCTTAATTTATAGAAAACAATGGGTAGTGTGAGAAGGTTCTTATTGTGCCTTACCGTAAAGGTCACAAACCTTTGGAAAAGTCACAATCTTTCGGAAAGGTCACAACCTTTCATAAAATTCACACCTTTTCATAAAAGTCACAATTTTTCATAAAAGTCACAACTCTTCATAAAAGTCGCAACTTTTCATAAAAGTCACAACTCTTCATAAAGGTCGCAACTCTTCATTTTCCATTCACACCTTTTAAAACCCAACACAATGCGCCTGCATCATTCATGGACTTTATGAATAGAGTGTTCAAGCCTTATTTATATATATGTTTGTTATCGTTTCATTGATGACATATTAATCTATTCAAGGAATGAAGCAGATCATGCTAGTCATCTCAGAATAGTTCTCCAAATTTTAAAGGATAGAGAGTTATATGCCAAGTTCTCTAAGTGTGAGTTTTGGCTTTCGTAGAGGAGTTTTCGTCTATTTCGTCTCCTTTGACCAGGTTGACTAAAAAAATAGTGAAGTTTTAATGTTCTGAAGCTTGTGAGAAAAGCTTTCAGGAATTGAAAAGGAGGTTGACTACTGCCCAGTATTGACCTTACCAAAAGGTACGCAAGGTTTTGTTATGTATTGTGATGCGTCTAGAGCGTGTTAATGCAGAATGGCAAGGTTATAACTTATGCCTCCAGACAGTTGAAAGTTCATGAGAAGAACTACCCAACCCATGATCTAGAGTTGGATGCCGTAGTATTTGCTTTGAAAATATGACGCCATTATCTTTATGGTGTGCATGTGGATGTGTTCACCGATCACAAGAGTCTTCAGTATGTGTTTACTCAGAAAGAGCTTAATCTCAGACAAAGGAGGTGGTTAGAATTACTCAAGGATTATGACATGAGTATTCTTTATCACCCAGGTAAGGCTAATGTTCTTGTTGATGCTTTAAGCAGGTTGTCTATGGGTAGTACCGCCCATGTTAGGGAATAAAAGAGAGAGCTAGCGAAAGATATGCATAGACTTGCACGATTGAGAGTTCGACTAATGGATTGCACAGAAGGAGGAGTAGTGGTGATGAATGGGGCTGAATCATCATTAGTGTAAGCAGTAAAAGGGAAGCAAGACCAAGATCCTATTTTTCTTGAATTAAAGGTGAATGTTCATAAGCAAAAAGTATTGACTTTTGAACAAGGGGGAGATGTTGTATTGAGGTATCAAGGTAGGTTCTGTGTACCAAGGGTGGATGAACTCCAAGAGAGGATCATGGAGGAAGCTCATAGCTCTAGATATTCCATTCATCTGGGTTCCATAAAAATGTATCATGATTTGAGAGAAGTTTATTGGTGGAGTAGTATGAAGAAGGGCATTGCAGAGTTTGTTGCTAAGTGTCTGAATTGCCAACAAGTTAATGTAGAGCATCAAAGGCCCGGTGGTTTGGCTCAGATTATAGAACTTCCGGAATGGAAGTGGGAGTTGATCAATATGGACTTCATCACAGGTTTACCAAGGTCTCGCAGGCAGCACGATTCCATTTGGGTGATTGTCGATCGAATGACAAAATCAGCCCATTTTCTGTCAGTAAAGACTACCCATTCAATAGAGGATTATTCTAAGTTGTATATTCAAGAGGTGGTAATACTAAATGGGGTTCCGGTGTCCATTATTTCAGACAGAGGTGCGCAATTTACCGCACAGTTTTGGAAATCATTCCAAAAAGGCTTGGGTTCAAAGGTGAACTTAAGTACTGTCTTTCACCCTCAGATAGATGGGCAAGCAGAGTGTACTATTCATACTTTAGAAGACATGTTGAGGGCCTGTGTGATTGATTTCAGAGGTAATTGGGATGATCACCTACCCCTTATTGAATTTACTTACAACCATAGCTACCATTCTAGCATCCAAATGGCTCTTTATGAAGCTCTTTATGGGAGAATATGCATATCTCCTACTTGATGGTTTGAAGTTGGTGAAGCAGGGTTGATAGGACCAGACCTAGTACATCAAGCTATGAAGAAAGTGAAAGTGATTCAAGAGAGGTTGAAGACGGTGCGAAGTCGTCAGAAATCCTACACTGATGTTAGGAGAAGGGAGTTAGAGTTTGAAGTAGATGATTGGGTATACTTGAAAGTTTCACCCATGAAGGGTGTTATGAGATTTGGTAATAAGGGAAAGCTTCGTCCCCAGTATATTGGTCCTTACAGAATATCCAAAAGGGTTGGTAATGTAGCTTATGAGTTAGAGCTACCCCAAGAGTTAGCAGCGGTTCATTCGGTATTTCATATTTCCATGTTGAAGATGTGCATGGGGGATCCTTCACTTATCATACCAACTGAAGATATTGGTATCAAGGATAGCTTATCTTATGAGGAGATTCCGATTCAGATTCTAGATCGTCAAGTTCGCAAGTTGAGGACTAAGGAAGTAGCATCAGTCAAAGTTCTTTGGAGGAACCAATTTCTTGAGGAAGCTACTTGGGAAGCTAAAGAAAACATGAAGAAAAGGTATCCACATCTCTTTGAGACCGGAGAAATTCCAGATCAAGGTACTAATTCTCTTCTTAGTACTCTTTAATTTATAAGTTGGCATGTTGTATTTGTATTGTTCGTTGGGTGTTTGAGTTAAATGTTAGATGTTACACCCTTTGCCTTTTAAGAGTAATCTCATTCAAGAACGAATGTTCCCAAGGGGTAGATATTGTAACATCTCGCAAATTGAAAGAACTAGAAAGAGTTCGAATTGGAAATAGTCATTTTAGGAAAGAATGAAAATCTGGAAAATTGGTTAAGTTATGTTAAGTATGGGTTTTTGGTCGACTTCAAACGACTGTAACTCCTAGCTCAGAATGAGTTAGGTGTTCTTCCAGATGCCGTAGGAAATATCTTGGAATTATCTTTCCAACGCCGCTGAGTTTACGCGATTTTGAGTTTCTATGAGTGAGATATTCCCATTGGAAGTTGTGCTGTTCAAATAAGGAAAGTGTAATCCGGATTTTGGAAGGGTAGTTTGGTATTTTCCTTTCCAGATTACTTTATTTCATTTTTAGGAGTTTAATTGGGGTCTAAACTGAACTTGGTCAGTTTACTCTTTTGAAAACTAAGTTAGGGTTTTGAGAGAAAAGAAAAAAAAAGGAGAATGAGCAAGAATCGTCAAGTTCTTCAAGAATCGCTTGTGGATTTCGTCAAGGGTGATCCCTACGAGGTATGTGAGACTTTCATAACATTGGGTTCATTCACCCACATGCCAAGCATGTTTATTTCAGCATGAATTCATCCAAAAAGGGTTGAAAGTTTGATGTTCTTGATATGTGTTCATGAATTTATTTTCGTTCTTGAATTGGGCTGAGATTGAGGAGTTCTTGAGATTATTGCATCGAATTATAGAGTTGTTTTGAGTTAGGTTCTTGGGTACATTTACTGGGTATCTGAATTTAAAAACAATTTGGGGAAAAAACCCGAGTTTAGGCGAATTGGGGCTGGAAAACAAATAAGGAAAAAGTCGGGAGAATCTGGGTACCAGGTCCGCATCATGGACCTGTTCCTCAGGATGTGAAAAATTCTCCTCGCATCGTGGAGCTTTCACAGACCGTTCTGCCTAAAAAATTATTTTGCGACCAGATATTTAAATACATCTCTGCGTCGCGGACTAGTTTCTAGACAGTGATTTCTTGATCGTTTCTCATGTTTAATTATCTAAAAACACTCCTAAACATCATAAGATCCTTCCTATCACAAATCAAAATCCTTGAATCCATAATTTAATTCAAGGAAAGTTAAGAGTCAAGTCAAGAAAAGTTAAGAGTCAAGTCAAGAGGTTAACAGTTAAGTCAAGAGAAGTTCATAAAGTATTTCAAAAGTCTTTCACAAACATTTTAACTTTATTTTAAGACTTAAGTTTTGAGTTGAGGAAAGAGTAAGAGTAAAGTATATTTCTTCAAAGATTATACGGGAACTAAGTATTCCCAAAAGTTACAAAAAAATGTGTTCACATTTGAGCAACAAGGGAAACACCAATTTCCAAGAGAGCTTTTAAGCTAAGTTTTGAGTAATTATCTCAAACCAAAGAAAGAAGTTTTGTTTTAAAAACATATGAGCTAAGTATATTTTTGGAGTAGTATTGAGCACCGATATGGAATGTGAGTTCATAATAACTCAAGTCTCCATAAACCATGTAGCCATAATGGGTAGTAAAGGATCTTACTTTTTAGATGATTCCTTAAGTTATTTTAGCATAGAATAGTGAATCCACTTAATTAAGGCGTTCTATATGACTGAAAAGTATAGGAAAGTTCTGGCAGCGTGGGCAAGACATTGTATCACCACTTAGGCTCATAGTGGTGGTTGTCGGTTAGAGAATATCCCACAGAATTATATTACTTTTATGTAATTGAGTTGTTATTGTATTTCTTTAAATAAATTGAAATTGTCATTTACTATTTTAAATGCTTTGTATAAACTGCGCCATTATTCTTGTTTTTACTTTGCATTTGAGTTGAGTTATTCATGAGTTGACTAAAGCCAAGGTAAGTGTTTCTTTTAGATTCCTTTCAAGCTTATGTTATGTTTAGTATTCCCTTCGCATACTCGTACATTCAATGTACTAATGTCATTTGACCTGCATCATTTTATGATGCAGACACAAGTAATCATGATCAGCATCCAGGGCCCCGTTGATATAGTTGACCACTGAAAATTAGTTGGTGAGCCTCCTTGCTTTCTAGAGGACTCCTTTTACTTTGCTTTCTTGTATTTCAGTTGTTAGGATGATCGGGGGCCTTGTCCCGACATCCCTCCTTATTTTAGAGGCTTCATAGACAGTTAGTAGTTTAGTTGTCTTTACATTATTATTTCATATGTTAAGACTTGAGTTGCCATTTTGGCCAAGTTGAATGTTTGACCTTTAAATGTTCTGTTATTTTATAAAACAGTTGAGTAGAAGTGCATTTGATCATTGTAATAATGCTTAAAGTCTTCAACTGAGTAAGTAAGTCAGGACAAGGGTTCGCTTGGGGCCAGCAATGGTTCTCAAGTGCCAGCCACATCCGGGGTGTAGGCTCGGGTGTGACAATACACATCCTAAGTGAACCATCTTTCTTCCTTACAAATAAGACCGGAGCGCCCCAAGGTGACACACTTGGTCGAATGAAGCCTTTATCAAGAAGGTCTTTCAACTGTTCTTTTAACTCTTTCAACTCAGCTGGAGCCATTCTATATGGCGGAATAGAGATTGGACGAGTATCAGGAAGAATATCTATATCGAAGTTTATTTCTCTCTCAGGAGGGACTCCGAGAAGATCATCTGGAAAGACCTCTAGAAACTCACTCACAACTAGAACTGACTGAATAGGTGGTGTCTCAACCTAGAGTCATTAACTCGGACTAAGTAATAGATGCACCTCTTGGAAACTAACTTTCTCACCTTAAAGTATGAAATAAAATGACCATTAGGCACTTCTGAACTATTCCTCCATTCTATAACTGGCTCATTAGGAAATTGGAACTTAACTACTCGAGTTCTACAATCGACTGGGGATAACAAGCATGAAGACAATCTATACCTAGAATGACATCAAAATCTACCATGTCTAACTTGACTAAGTCAACCATGGTGTCCTTGTGATTGACGGAAATGGTACAATAATGATAAACACTCTCAGCTAGAGTAGATTCACCAATATGTGCGGAAACACTAAAAGGCTAAAGAAGTTGTTCAACAATAATATCGAACCTCATAGCTATATATGGAGTCACAAAAAATAGACTCACACTTGGGTCTAGTAAAGCATAAACATCAAAAGTAAAAACTTTGATCATACCAATGATAACATCAGGTGAATTTTCTTGCTCTTGGCAACTGGTGATAGCATACTGACGGTTTGCTCCTCCGCTTGTCCCTGAAGTAGCTACTCTAGGTACAACTCTATCTTATAGATTCACTGAAGAAGATTGGGCTCTATTTCCCCCATTGACATTACCTTGCATGTTCTTAGGGCACTCTCTCATGAAGTGACCATTCTGACCACACTTGAAGAATCCAGTGGAGCCATCACGACACGTCCCTGAGTGGTTCCTACCACACTTAGCACATGTAGGAGTCTCATTACCTCATTTTGCCACACTACCTTGAGACTGAGCAGGTCTACCTCTAAAGTTCTGCAAATTCTAATTCTTGAACTCACGTTTGTTCCTTGGTGCATGTGCACTAGAAGATGATGGAGCAGGTCCATTTGGTTTGTGCTGAAAAGAATATCGGTTTGCATTACTCTTCTACTGCCCGGACTCATTTCATGTTATCTCAGCCTTATTGTTTTGGAACTCTTCTCTATCCCTCAGCTTATCTTCCTCAACCTGTTGCACATGGATCATCAGCCTTGCTATGTCCATGTCCCCGATCAACATCACAGCTTTACCCTCTTTGCTTGACGAATGCCTTGAACTTTTCTCTTTCTCTCCTCTTCTTGAACTCCTCTCAAAACCCTAAGCGTATTTAGATTTATGAAAACTGACCCAAATAAGATTTGACCCCAAAATATTACTAAAAAATGGTTTAATTTGATTGGGTAAGAAAAGACCAAAATACCCCTCATATTTTTGGGTAACTTTCCTTAACTGGACATGCTAACTTCAAAAGGGCATATCTCCCTCATATGAGCTTGAAATTTAGCAAACTCAGTGGTGTTGGAAAGATAATTCCAAGACCTTTCATTTGATATCTTATGGGTCACCTAACTCATTTTGTACTGAAAGTTATGGTTGTTTGAAGTTGACCCAAAACTCACAACTTAAGCATAACTTGTAAAATTTCAGATTTGGCTCTTTTAAAATTAGTTCTTTCTAAGGCGGGATGTTACAGCAACATGAATTATAGTTCGTAGAACACATTATGTGACTTAATTAGTCTTAATTAGTCTACGTGAGCTTTCTTTAATTATAACTAATATTAATTATATTCCATATGTTTAAAATTCGATAGATATAGAAGGCAAGTCAACTTTGACACCACACTTATAAGAAAAATAATTATGATTCATGTTATAACTAATGGATCTGCATATACCAAGAATCATGTGATTAATTAATAAAGAAACAAGCACAAATCTTTGCATGAACCATGTTCCTAAATGTTTCTTCAGGATACAATGTAAGTAACCAACATTGTCCGAGAGAGAGACATGGCATGTTAACAAAAGTGAAGAAGTATCCTTGAGTCCTTGACTCTTTAATAGGCTAATTAGAGATTGATCAACATTTAACCTGTTAACATACAATACTCTATCCATTTTAATTTGCTTATTCTATTTTGATTTGACATAAAATTTAAGAAAGTAAAAAGAACTTTTGAAACACTGTAGGAATATTAGTTGACATCACTAATAACATTTCCACATGACTGGTCATTTGCCAAAGTGCTTAGGGATCAACCAGAGCTTTCTTATTGGTTGGTATCCCACCATTGTAAGTTATAAATAATTTACTTCACTCATTTGTAACGACATTCTAGATCCTAGCAACACAACATCAATATACTATTTTTCTTGAAGTTTCAAGCATGCTTTATTTAACACCCCAAAAAAATTAAAATGAGATCCGAATTATTCTTTGTATATGTATAAATCGAATTCAAGATTTTTAATTTGTATATGTGTATTAAGGTCCATATATTAGTGAGGAAAGTATTTCGAATGTGATTCATGTTATAATTAATGGATCTAGCATGTACGAAGAACCATGTGATTAATTATTAAAGAACAATCACTATATGTTTATTTATGATACAATGTAAGTAACAAACGTTGTCTCAGCGAGAGACATGGTATGTTTACATAATTAAAGCATTATTAAGCACCATGTTTGATGACTTTTAATAAGTTAATTAGAGATTGATCAACATTAGCCAAAAGGAATTATTAGTCTACTGAGTCTAGAAACTTCTAAAAAAATATATATATCAAATTATTTTTGAAAGGCATTTTTTAAATAAAATTTAACTTCAGACCACTAATTTAATTGAGTATAGTATATCCATCACAATTTAAATAAAAATATACATACTAAAAAAAGTTTTATTTGTAAATGCATAATGAATAAAAAGGTACAATTTAAACTACATTGATGGGCTCAAATTTATCATGAAGGGCGGGTTGAATAAGCTGGTTGGATCTTGTGCCAACAACAATATAATGATGGTCCGGCTTAGCAATATATAGCTAGTATGGTCAGTCGGACATCATTTGTCAAAAAAACTTCATTACAGCTATCAGTCAATTGAGTAAAGACTCCAGATTTCGACAAATCAAAACTTTAACATAAATGCTACAAATAGATGACAGCAATGCTTTCATAACCAAACAGAGTAGAAAGGTAACAGCAAACTGAAAGTGATGGCTTGAGGTAGAGTGTTGACTAGTCAAAAACTCCATGTCCAGAAGATGAGAGTTCGAGAGATGCGGATGTTGAGATGAATGTGTAGGCATACCATGAGCGATAAAATTAGGAATGAAAATATTCGAGCCAAGGTGGGAGTGACCCCATGGTGGATAAGATGAGATCAGTGGGAATTAGATGGTTCAAACATGTGAATAGTAGTTGTGTGAATCTCCTCGTTAGGAGGTGTGAGAGGATGGCTGTAGTGGGCATGAGGAGGCGAAGAGGTAGTTCTAAAAAGTATTGAGGTGAAGTGATTAGGCAAGATATGACACAACATCAGCTCATTGAGGACATGACCCTTAATATAAGAGTGTGGAGGTCGAAAATTAAGGTATAATGTCCTGCTTAGAAAAACAATATAGAAAAGAATAAATTACCATTCACAAAACATTGAAATGCAACGAAACTCTACGTTGCTCAGACTCTTCAAAAATGCCAGACAGGTTTGTGTCGGATCCTTTATAAGTATTGTATTTTTTGGAGGATCCGACGGGTGTGACAACATGTTTGGAGAGTCCGGGCAACATAGAATTGAAACTAAGCAGAGAAGCCAAAAAGTTCAACCTTGTTCATAAATTCGTCCAGATTGGGAATGCCTAAATTCCATCAAATTTTGCACATAAAAAACAAGAACAACAACATGCCAAAAAGAAGATATATAACAAGCATTTCAAGCTGCATCCTAAGTTTCACAAACTCATCACTTTCAATGTAGTATTCGTGTCGAATTCTCCAAAAACAAACTACTTTTGGAGAATCTTACACACACTCATTGACTTTTTGAAGTATTCGAACAACATAGACTGCATGAACCCACCTTTCATCCTTCTTCTCTGCACCAGCCAAATATGATGTATCTCCATCTGCAGTATCATGACGTGGGGAAATTTACTAGGTTTTCTTTTATTATTTATTACCTATGCATTAGTCTTATAGATCATTACACCACATTAAAATTTGCCCAGTTAAAAGAAAATTAATAATTAGTTGAACATTCACTTCAACTCTACAAGTCCCATCAGTGGCAGATCTATGTTAACAGTGAGATTTGAACTCAGGCTCAACAACATTAAGAGAGCCTTAAGCACCCACCCAAAAGCCAATGAACCAGTCAAATCATTTATTCGTTGGGTACTCTATGTAAATTCAGTATAAATACTTCTTAATTTCTATATATATATATATTTTGAGATAAAGTTAATAGGTGCTCGAGCACCCAGCGAACTCTATGTGGATCCCCATGATTAAAAAGATTCATGTATATAAATATTTAATTAGTTTTATATATATATATATATATATATATATATATACACACCATGTGATTCAATGATTGATATTTTGTTGCACATTTAATGTCCACTAAAGTAATTTAGGCTTGCTTTTATAATATTCTATTGCACATTTAATGTCCTCCACTAAGGTGAGTGTTTGAAAATTTTGTTCACACCCATAGTTTTAATTTTTCTTTTTCTCCTATATTATTAGTAATAAATTGATTTTACTTTTGATCCTTCATTATGATATCTGATTAAATATATCTAATTTTTAATTAGTTATATTACTTAATTATCAATATGTCATGCTGAGTTTGAATTGTTACTTTATATTTGACAATAATACAATTCTAAAAAATAATCCAAATATATCATACTTCAACACACTTAAATTAATTGAAGATTAGATATTTCTCAATCTAACATCATAAAAATCAAAAGAACGTGAGACCAAAAAATACTACTATCGGCCCTTTTCTATTTTGGAAACTCTTTTCGGTATTTATCAATGAAGTTCCATCAATTCAAGAAAATATTCTACTCTTCAACACATCCAAAATCAAAATTTCATTGCTGCAAATAGAAAATGACATTATAAAGTCTAACTATTATCCACTTATAGCTAGAATATTTTTCTAAAAACTGATATTATATAAATTTAACTAAGTAATATTTCATGCATAAATATGTCTTAATTTCCATTTGTAGGTCCTCGAATAGTCGTAAGCCTCTTCAGAAAGATGTTGAAGTCTTCATCTCTACTCAGCATACTTATCCTAACATTTCTTAAATCACTTCCAAATCTTCTTCCACTCCTTGTATGAATCTTGTGCTCTTTAAGAAGCTTTTGACAATCCTTTGCAAATAGGCCATGAAAATGTTGTTTCAAAAAACAATATGAATTTCAAATTCAAAAGAAAAGAAAACTTTTTTTCAAATATATATCGATAACATCATAGCTTGTAATCTTAAACGTGACATAACATTATAATTTTTTTGTTATTATCAGGGTGTGATTCACAAAAGTCTTTTGTGAAAAGGCAATATTGAAGAGGGTATTTCTGGAGGACAAAAAAGTCATTGTCCATAACAACTTGTCTTAACCTCTGCCACTTGTCAGTCATAAGAGACTGACTATATTCAAAGAAATTTTCTATTTTGGGATCCAAACAACTATTAGAGACCACTTCAAGAATCTTAGCAGCTCTAATTAAGTTGAACTTCTTTAGATACACCAATTGTACTAATCTCCATGAACTTTGTCATCTTCCTTGCCACCTCTTTGTCCTTAACAAGTCCCAAAATACATGTAAATCAAATTATAATAAGTGAGAAATTGAAATTTGTAGACTTCTATAGGTTTGAGTTGTAGAATTAGTCACTGATACTTTGAAGCTAAAAATAGTTGTTGATGTGCTTGATTTTGTGATTGTGACTTCACTTTTAACTAATGTTTGAAAAACTTACCCAATTCTTGAACCAGCATGGCGAGTGTATTCGAAAATACTGAAAATCATAACATCATGGTTGGCAGGTGAGGTAATAGCAGTGTACTATGGCCAATAATAAGCTAAATCATAGATTAATTTTCCTTGATTATCATTAACTACAGGCTCTCTAATAACCCCATCAGGATTATTTGGAGATGTAATGAACTCAATAAAAGGTCCATTTTTCTCCAAAGTTCTTGCATCTCCTGCCCATTTATGTAGCCCTGACTTCACAAAATCAGTCACTTCTGAATATGACTGCAAAAAGACAATTACTATGTAATTAATCAAGAAATGTCACTTTTAAAGTAGACTAATTAAGTCACATGATGTGTTCCAAGAATTATATATCACGTTGTATTTAAGGGTGTAGCCTAGTGATTACTGCAATTATAAGAAAAAAAATTATGATTCATGTTATAATTATTGGATCTAATATGTACCAAGAACCATGTGATTAATTAATAAAGAACAAGCACTAATATTTTTAATATGTATTGCAAATCTTTGCATGAACCATGTTCCTATATTATATGTTTCTTTAGAATACAATGTAAGTAACCAACATTGTCTCAGCGAGAAACATGGTATGTTAACATAAGTGAAACATTATTAAACACCTCGTTTCGTTGACTTTTAATAGGTTAATTAGAGATTGATCAACATGCATTAGACATGTTAAAATAATATCTAAAGTAAAAAAGAATCATTAGCCTTGAACCTTAATATATAGCCCCTTTTAATAAATTTTAACTTTTGACCACTAATTTTACCAAGCATAGGCTAGGACATCCATCACAATTTAAAAAATATATATATCGCTTAAACGCGTACCAAATAAAAAGGTGTAGCTGAAACTACACTGATAGGCTCAAGTTGATCAGTAGGAGAAAGAGCATAAAGTGCAGCCTGCATAAGCTGGCTTGATCCAGTGCCAACAACAATATATTAATCATCCACAATTGCATTTCCAACTACATTGTGCAGCCTCTTAATTTGTTCTTCTAGTTTTAACTCCAAGAACCAACACAAGCTCTTACCATTAGCAAAATAACTCAATGAATCATCACCATTGAATGTTAAGTCACACTGACTCATACATTGTTGGATCACCACTATACACACAACAAAAATCAAATCTCAAATTAGTATTCCAACAAAGAATTGAGCAATTTGTAACATTTTTACATTTTTTATGAAAATTGACCTAATCTCTAGAAACATAATAAACCACTCAACATTGAATAAATCAAAATTAGCGATTTCAAATATAAAAAGTTGAATCAGGAGGATTGACCAAGACCATAAGAGTATAACTTATATGAAACATTCTCATGAAAAATAAATTAAAATTGAAAAAGAATACTCACTGATCTAGATTAATAGTGATGAAAGTGTCCTTAGTGTCATTTTCTGGAGTTGCACAAGGGACTGAAGAACACTTGGCAAGGCAACCATCTGTTCCACACATCTTTTTCTCTTTTTTCTAAAATCTTAAATCAATCACAAATAAATTTATGTGAGAAGAAGATAGAATTGGGATCTATATATAGAGAAGGAGACAAATCTAATTACTAAAAAAAATATTTTTTTAATTAATACACAAAATTTTGGATTATCTTATTAATTGCACTTGCCAATGTCCACAAAAGGATCTCTAATTAATTGGAGTAGAATTGCAATTATCTCTTTTCTAATCTTGATTTTTTCTCATTTAATTTTCTTTCTCCTGAAAAAAAATTCCATGTAATAAGTAGAATAAATACTGAAGTGTCTATTTTGAAAGCTGCCACATGGTAAGTGAAATTGGTGAGGTTACGTATCACATAGCTTAGTAATTACTGTAAGCGTCTAAAGTTTCAATCCTGAAATACAGCAAACAGGAAAGGAAAATAGCAAGCAAACAACAGTATTTAATTTGTATTTGAATTTATGCGAAGGTTACAATCTTTATAAAATCTTTAAGAAAAGATATGTAATCCTCTGATTCTTCTCTTCAATGATGTTCTTGATTTGATGGAATACTTGCGGCTCAACTTTTGGAGCGAAGACTTCTTTGTACTTGCGGCTCAACACTTGGAGCGAAGACTTCTTTGTATGTGGAAGACTTGCAGATCACCACTGAAGAGCAAGGATTCTCTATGTATTTCTATGTGTCTACTTCTTTTTCTTCCTCCTTTCTTTTGGTCCTATGAAGACCTCTTTATATAGGCTTGAGCTAGGGTTTTAGGGGTGTTTTTGTCCAAGCAATTTTGGTCCTTGGGCTTGAAGAACATGAGTTGGGCTCGTCTTGTCAACTTAATGGACTGACCCAAATGTAATTTGGACTTGATATAAGTCATATAA
>JAJOOS010080617.1:0-20117 GCA_029582725.1 Solanum chiquidenum | reverse complement strand
GTAAAATTCTTCATGGATTGACGAAAATTAATTTTTGAAGTTGGTCTTCAATTCTGTCATTATTGTTTTGCAGATTGTGGAGTCTCACCAAAATGTTTACATCTTGGTGTAAGAGAGCTAGAATGGAGAGCGACTTAATTCGATAGAAAATAGACTCTTAAGTCTACAACCTATCCAAAATCAAACTCAAAGTTCTCATGAATTCACCAAAATTGATATTTTTAAACTTAACGATCCAATTGACTTTGGACAACATCCATGAGTTCACTTCTCTGCATCTTCGCCGAAGAGCCGCATATTGATTTCTGCATTGATTGAGAATTTTGTCATCATCTACATGGAGAGACAACATAAAACTCTTGAGCCAATAGGACCATATTCATCATGACGAGCGCGAGAGCGTATGCCATAATTTTCACCATGTCGATTTGAAGCTTCGTGCAATTTGCACCGTGAGACACATCACTTTTCCTTTTTTCTTGCAGGTTTATGATGGACCGCAAAAAGTCTCAATATCAGACCAAAAAAATGTGAGGTGTAATCCATATTTGGCGAGGAACCATTTGGTGCAAATTTTTGTTTAGCAATTATTGCTTTGGTTGAGATGAACCACACTTCGTGCATCTTCTTTTGTAACTGCAACTTTTACGACGAACTGCACTTGGTGCATTTTATTTTGCATTTGCGGCGACACATGATGCATCTACTTTTGTAGTTTCAACTTTGATGACGAACCACACTTGGTGCCTCTTCTTCTGCAATTGAGGTTTTAGCGACGAACCACACTTAGTACACCTTGTTCTGCAATTGCATCTTTGATGACGAATCATACGTGGATCATCCTCTTTTAGAGTTGTGGCTTTGATGACGAACCACACATGAAATATCTTCTTTTTTTTTTCTTTTTTTTTTGCAGTTGCGGCTTCGACGACGAACCACACTTGATGTCTCTTCCTTTGCAATTGCGACTTTAGCGATGAACCACACATAGTACATCTTCTTCTACAATTGCGACGTGGATCATCTTCTTTTAGAGTTGTGGCTTTGATGAAGAACCACACATGAAATATCTTTTCTGTTTTTTTTTTTTTGCAGTTGCGGCTTTGACGACGAACCACACTTGATGCCTCTTCTTTTGTAGTTGCGACTTTGAAGACGAATCACACTTGACACCTCTTCTTTTGCAGTTGCGACTTTAGCGACAAACCACACTTAGTGCATCTTCCTCTACAATTGCGGCTTTGGCGAGAACAACACTTAGTGCATCTTTCTCTAAATTGAAGCTTGGCGACGAATCATAATTTATGTCTCTTCTTCTGTAGTTTTGACTTTGCCACGAAAGAGATTTTGATGTAGTGTGTCCTAGTTCTGGAGAACAACTACTTGTCACATGATCAACTTCACATATCAGACTTCAGGATGTGCCCCCACGCCAAAGATAGAGGCTCACTTATGATTGCATGGATCCATAAAAATATTTGAAGCAATGATGTTTGATGAAAATGTGATGCGAACTTGATAAAGACATCCAAGACGAGTTGACAAACCACTTCTTGATGTTTGATTCTTTTTTTCTAGTTAGACCTTTTGTATGAGATGATATGTCCATTTTTTTCATCCCTTCCTTATAATGTGTAAAACTCTTGCAATTTTGATGCAATAAAATGTATTTACTTTACACTTCAATGCAAAACATGTGAGTTTTTTTTTTAAATTTGTCTAGGCCACTTATTTCAAGGTTTTCAACCTATTGGAATTTTTTTTGATCATATAGATTTAAACTCATAAGGGCCAAAGGTAACGACTTGAGGATTTAACTCATTTTCATGGAGCTTTTGTGACTTGAGGACTTGACTCGCATTTGAGAAGCATCATGATTTGAAAACATAGCTCAAATTTGAAGAGCTTCGAAACTTGAGACTTAGCACAAATTTGATGAGCTTCATGACAAGCATTTTAGATTTGTGCGTCAAGAAGCATTTTGACTTGAAGATTTTGCTAGAATCTGATGAGATTTGAAACTTGAAGATTCAACAGAATTTGATGAACTTTATGACATGCATTTTAGGCTCGTGCGTCGAAGAGCATTTTGATTTGAAGATTTTGCTCGAATTTGATGAGCTTTGAGACTTGAAAATTCTGCTTCAATTTGAGAAACTTCTTGACTTAAAAACATAGCTTGAATTTGATGTGCTTCCTGACATTTTTTTTTTTGACTTGTGCGTCAATGAGCATTTTGATTTGAAGATTTAGCTTGAACTTAACGAGCTTCACGACATGAACATTTAGCTCGAATTTGATGAGCTTTATGCCATGAAGACTTGGCTCGAATTTGAGGAGCTTTGGAGCTTGAAAATTTAGCTTGAATGTGATGAGTTTCATGACATGCATTTTAGGCTCATGCGTCGATGAGCATTATGATTTGCATTTTAGGCTCATGCGTCAAGGAGCATTTTGATTTGAAGATTTTGCTCGAACTTGATGAGCTTTGAGACTTGAAAATTCTGCTTCAATTTGAGAAACTTCTTGACTTAAAAACATAGCTTGAATTTGAGATTTAATCCAAATTTGGTATGGATTTATCAATAAAATTTCATTGTCTACAAATAGCTCACCCTGGAACCTGATGTGTTGGAGACTAGCTAGAGTTGAGGGCTAGTCGAAGTCGTTGGTACACTCGTTATACTCCACAAAAGGAAAACGAAGAAAAATACAAGTAGGGGTTAGTACAGGGCAACATTTACTGAGGGCAACATGTACTGAGTAGATATCATCGGCCGACCCAAAATAGAAACTAATATGCAATAAGTAATAGTATAAAATCAACTATCACACTTAGCAGGTGGCAAACAACAAATAACATGGACAAGTGACAACAATACTGAAGCAAATACGTAAGCAGTCACAATATCAAGAACACACATGACGACTCATGCCTCCACACCATGCTCTTTTTGGGAAATTTGATATATTGAGATAAGTCATAATTATTATACAAGCAACCCTAAAGACTATACAATACTTCTTATCCCACCAATTACCATGCAACATCTCAGCTATGACAGTGTGTTTATCATCTTACCCCTACTAATTATGAAGTTGATGAATTAAAAACTTAAGATTTTCAAAAAGTTCTACCATTTCAAATAATTAATTGAGGGTATAATAGGTAAAAAAAATTATCATTTCTTGATTTGTCAAAATGGACAAATAATTAGGAAAACTAAAAAATGAAAAGTGAATAAGTAATTAGGGACGGAGGGAGTATTTCATGTATATAGATAACTTATTTTATTACTATGATAAAAATTATGGGTCCAAGCACTATTTAATATCTCCAACTCTAATCAAACATAGAATAAAATAATTTTACATTTTATCTCTAAATCATTATGTCTTATACCTCACGTCAAACTATAAGGAAATATATTAATTGTCATCAACAAAAATATGTCATAAATCTAGCTTCATGCACCCACACCCAACTACGAGAAGTGCACGCATGCATGACACAAAACTCAAGTTGGTTCATACTCCTCCATTTTATTTTATTTGATCATGCTATATCAAAAATAAATATTTCATTTTATTTGTTTATTTAGTAAATCAAAAGAGTTTATTAATTTTTTTATATTATTTTTAATATTAAATAACTATACAAAATAGTAATAATCAAATTTAGAATTCCAAAATATCACTAATAAGGTTAGTTATATTTAGTAAAATACTTATTTAATTAAAATTTTCTTAAATATTATGTTAAGTCAACATGAACCAAGTAATATAAAACAGTGTATGGGAGTACTATTCTTCTTAATTCTATAATTGAATTCATCTAGAAGATTAACCTTAAAATGCCAACCCAAACGTTGATAAATTCACATTATTCTTGTCATTAAATTATAGTTAATTAAAAATTAACACATACTTTATATTAATAGTACATGACTTAGTCATGATAAATTAATATAAATTGATATATATAAACATTGAATGCAGATAAGTTTTTACTTGTATTAGATGTTTACTCCAAATCAATAGATGAATATATAATTATGTTTGTGTCTACATTTATTTCATTTTAATTATGATTAATTAATATAATATTTTAATTATTGATTAAATTAATTAATCAAAAAATGATTTGATGTAAATATCGTGTGAATTAAAATTTTCACCTGTGGACAGTCCTCACTACTAAAATGAAGACTAGTCGTTATGAAAGTCACTCATGGCAACCCATGCACCTAACTTTTATTCTATTTTCTGAATTCTCTTTCTTCTTGAAAATGATTTATTTCTCTGTTTAATTTGTTGTAAAATTGATTTTGTCATTAATGAAAAAAAAAAGAGTAAATCTGTCCCTGCAGTTTCATTTAAATCAATATTTTTTATTTAAAATAGTATTTTTAAAGTACGTTTGGCCTGTAAATTGTAAAATTTTAAAAAATAAATATTTTGAGTGTGAAAAATAATTATTTTACTCTATCATGAGATGAATATTATTCCAGAGAATATTTCCCTTCTCTATTTCTAATCGCATGTGTTATCTTAGGCTCCTAGTGGACATTTAAAGAGATTGTTGAATTTCGATCAATATATTTATATCAAGTAAAATATTATTAACGACCCACCTCAAGCTAGCCTAAAATCTCTATGATCATACTTCATATTTTTTTTTTAAATGCAATTGTGACCATATGTTATTTACTTGACTATCTGTTTAGAATTTAAGAGTATAAATCATATTTTATAATTTTTTTAAAAAAATACATTCGAACAATCAAATATTCTTTGCAAAAAGTATTATCAAAACATAACTTTATCTTCGATTCTAATATCAAAAAATTCAAACAAAGTGAAAAATATTTGATTTCTACTATCAAACACCAACATAATTTCAAAAAATATTTGGACAAATTTGCGCCGGCGGTGATATTGGAGGGGAGTGGGGGAGGCTACAATTACATACATCGCCGTCCACACTAAAAAGTGAATACATCAAAACCAGTATTGAGTCAACATATTCATCTCCCCTTCAAATAGAGGACCTTGTCAATATTTTTCATTATTAATTATAAATAAAAATCGAGACAATTTAAAAAATTTATTTTATTTAAGTTATTAGATTCTAGAATAATAATACAATGAATTAAAATTTAATCCAAAATTATTGAATTCGATCGAATCTGTAATTAACATACTGGCTTCATCACCATCCCGATTATAAAGGGAAAGAAAGACGAAGTCTGAAAAATGTTTTCTAATGGAAACAATTTCAAGTTTTCTAAGAAATATAGAGAGGAATAATTTTTCTTTTCAAGTAAGTAGTCAACAATTTACTTTTGAAAATTAAATGTACACGTTGCATCCTTCTCTTGTAGCGACCAGCATGTCAGTTTGGAAATTGTTTTAAAATAATAAGAATATTTGGACTCTTGAAATATTTATCAAGGGTCTAATAAATAAAAAATTGAATTTTATGTATTAAATATTCATTAATTAAATGTCTACACAATATTTATTAGGAATCTGGTTATTATCGTATATTAACTTTATATCTCTGCTAGAGAGTTAAACTTTTTATTAAGAAATTCAAAATATGAAAAAGTAAGCACACGAAAAGGTCAAAGAGAGTTCAGCATAAACTTTATATGCATAAAATGATTTAATTATTTATAAGCAGTTTAATTTTTCGTTAATTTTTTTTTTGAATGAACTCTTTAATCCTATCTGATCACTCCGACTAATCCACCAACCTCACCCTTGGTGCAAATGTCACCAACTCATGATGCGCAACAAGTTGTTCCACCACAAAGGCATAAATTATTTGTGGGCTTAAAAGTAGGTAAAACATTTGTCAAACATGAGGGAAATGTGACGCCTAGCCTAGTTTAGAGTATTTCTAGCACTTGCACCAATGAATAGGGGTGTAGACACATAAATTAAAGAATAAAGAAGGATCGATTGAACATCGTTTATCGAAATATTACTGAAAATTATGTAATATAATAATATACATGTGGCTACGTCCTTAAACTATCGATAGCTTTAAAAATATTTCTCTACTTGACTAACTAAACTTAGATACACTCTCGATCACTTTTTATTCGCCACATGATATAGTTAATGGTCTCAAACTCTTGTAAGGACATGTGATCTTAATAAAAAACCGAAAGAAGTTTAAAAAAATCTCTAAAACTTAACGAGAATTTAGAAATACGGCATTCTACTAACAAACTATACAAATTGTAATTAATTCTCAAAGTTGGGTCTAGTTTACTAAAACTAAAATGTGAATACTCTACTTTAATTAGTTTATGACCAGACTTGATAACTTTGAAGTTTAATTTGATGAATCATATCAGTATATCTCAGTTAGCTACCATACAATAATTAATATGATGATTGATAAATGATGACCATTGACCATTGCCCACTAAACAAAAGTATCAATCAATTCATACATATACATCATGAATCATGATTAATATGATTGACAAGGCTTTATTTGAAAGATAAAAACAAATCAAAGAATCGATAAATTTTATAGCTAGACAGTAAATTTTATCGTTATTAGTGATAAATTTGTAGTTTCTTCTATTTATTTTTTTAGTGGATTTAGTAAGATACTTAAAAAAAAAAATAAAAAAAAATGAGAAAGTCGTATACTTCAAAGATTAGAAATGGTCAAAATATGTGGGCTTGATATTATATTTGTCCATTAAATGAAGCTCTTTTCATTTTCATTGCCCATCCTCTTCTCTTCTTTCTAGTTTTTCATGTTAATTTCAAAAATTAATTTGCCATTAAAGAGTTATGAAGTTTTCTTTTGCATTTTCCAATTGTTTTAATCCATCATCTGATATTATGGAAATTAACCAAATTATTCCATATGGTAATTAACTTCTCTAATCCCATTTGTACATTATTAATTGTAATTACTACTGCTTAATTAATAAACTTGTATATATCTTAATTATTGTAGAAACAGGTGGACAAAGAGTTCAAAAATTCTCTATTTTTTCTTACAAAGAATTGAAGGTAGCAACTCATGGATTTAGAGCATCAAATAGAATTGGAGAAGGAGGATTTGGTTCTGTTTACAAGGTACATTTTTTATCCGACTTTTAACTTTACGAGTTCTGAATTCTATAACATTGTTGAAAAGTTTAGAAGAATGTTCACTCGTCCCTCCTCAGATCTTGCTTATGAATATGTTGTTGTTGTTGTATATATTTGTTTGCTATTTTGTTAGGTGGACGACTATTTAAGTTAATTTTGTGCATTTTTTTTAAAAGGGTCGACTTGAAGATGGAAGCTTTGTGGCTGTAAAGGTTTTATTAGTTGAATTAGAATCAATGAGAGGTGAAAGGGAATTTATATCAGAAATAGCTGCATTGTCTAATATTAGACATGAAAATCTTGTCACCCTCAGAGGATATTGTGTTGATGGGACTAAAAGACTCTTAGTCTATGATTACATGGAAAATAATTGCCTTTCACAAACATTACTAGGTAATTCTTTCATCTCTCGTGCGTTTTAAGTTTTAAATTTTGAATTTTACTCTTATATACTGACAAAGTTATAGTCATGTGACCAGAAGGTCACTGATTTGAGCTAGAAATAACCTCTTGCAGAAATATAGGATAAAATTGTAAAGGGGAAAATGACAAATATATCCTTGAACTATCGTAAATGGTATGCAAATATCCTCCGTCAGACTTTTGGAACATTGATGCCTCTGATGTTCAAAAACTAGAGCATATATATTATTTATACTAACAGATATACACGTGTCATAATCTTATCCGTCAACCCGAGAATAAGATTGTGTGTCCCTTTTAGTCTTCTGTTAGAGTGAAGGGTATCTATACTCTAGTTTTTGGACGGCAGGGGCACCAATGTCTCAAAAGTATGACGGAGGGTATCTGCATACCATTTATGATAATTTAGGGGTATATTTGTCATTTGTCCCAACTGTATATAATAGACCCTTGTGGTCTGGCCCTACACCTGACCCCACACATAGTGATGTGTGGGAATTTAGTGCACCGGGCTACCCAATAAAGTGCCGATTACATCAATCCGAACCACGTTAATTATTGTTAACTACAAATTACAACTCATAATAATGTTGGTTTCCAAATGGCTGTTTGACAAGCAGGGGAAGAACAGAACAGAAGTAAATTTACATGGGAACTTAGAAGAGAAATTTCTAAAGGAATAGCAAAGGGACTTTCATATCTTCATGAAGAAGTGAATCCTCATGTTGTACATAGAGATATTAAGGCCAGCAACATAGTTCTTGATCACAATTTCACACCAAAAATCGCGGATTTTGGTTTATCTAGGCTATTTTCGAAGAACATTTCACATATTACAACTCGAGTTGCTGGTACATTGTAAGTAACAAATTACAAAATTGTTCTTTTTGATTGCACACATCAACTTTACGAGTGTTTAAGCTAATCATGTTATTAATTTCTTGATTAATGTTATGCCTCAAGAGGCTATCTTTCTCCAGAATACGCGATCAGTGGACATTTAACTCGAAAATCAGATGTTTATAGCTTCGGAGTATTATTGCTAGAAATAATCAGTGGTTGCCCTGTTATTGCCTTTGACATTGAGAGAGGAGAACATTTCCTAGTTAACAAGGTAATTATCAATCATATTAAGTTAATTAATCTTAATCCTACCTTTGTTCCAATCTGATAATCATAATCTTCATTTCTTTAACGAAATTTAGCTCTTATAATCACTGTATAATATGTGTATAATCAGTGTATATACATTATACACCATCAACCGCTACAAATAATGCTCAATTACTATGTTATTGGCTTGATGAGACATGACAAGATCTACATATACTGACAGTATAAAGTATTTTGATTTATCAGTAACACATAACTCGTCATATATATACTATAGGTAACTAGTTACACTTTTTACTGTCAATATACCTGTAGTTATCATTTAAGTGATCTGAAGGGGTTATTTTATTTCAGGCATGGGAAATGTACAATTCTGGCAAATTATTAGAGCTAGTGGACCCTATGTTAAATGGAGAATTTTGTGGCGACGAAGCTGTCCGATTCTTGAAAATTGGGTTACTTTGTGTGCAAGAAATAGCCAGTCTACGTCCAAAAATGTCAGCAGTTTTCAAGATGTTGAACAGTGCAAATTATATGGAATTAGATGACATAAATATTACTCAACCTGGAATTCTTGCTGATTTGGGAGATGTTAAAATAGGTCAAAAACAATCATCTAATAGTTTTTTGTCCAATGTTGTAACTATAGTTAGAAAATGTTGGTACAAAGTGTATATTTCACACACACAAAGTTGGCCTAATACTCTCTTTGAGAAAATATAGGGTTCGAAGCAGAGACAGGTTTAGGATTTGAATTTTATAGGTTCTTATAAATATTTCAAGTGAATATACAAGAATAATTAGCTAGGTTCACAAGAAAATATATAAATATTGTTTCCCTTTAATTTCAACTACTATAAAATTCATTTGTCTTTACGAGGTAGTGGTAAAGTTTACGTACACTCTACCCTTCCCAAATTTCACTTTGTGGGATTTCACTAAGTATGTTATTGTTGTATTAAAATTGATTTGATATAAGTACACGATGTAAAAAAGTATTTCAAGTGACAAGAAAAAGAGTAGAACACACTTTGTTTAGTCCATTATTTTGATGTTGAAACAAGTAGGAGAAAATTTACAAGGAAAATTAAGAAAAAAACAAAACAAGAAAAAGCAACCAAACAAGAAGGAATAATAATTGTACAATATTTTGGCACATTTTAAAATTAATAATTGCCAATATAGCTTATATTAATTCTAATTCTTATTATTAGGCATTGCTTCTGAATGAGTTAATTGATTTGGATGCTCCAGCTCTCAAAATATATTGATGATATAATGCAGCAATTGCAGCACCAATAAAAGGTCCAACCCAAAAAATCCACTGTGTCATCAAACAAAAAAAATATATTATAATTTTTTTAAAAATTATTATTTGATATAAAAAAATTAAAACAAAAATAAAATAAAATTGCTTACTTGGTCATCCCAGGATTTATTTTTGCCATAAATTACAGCAGCTCCAAAACTTCTAGCTGGGTTAATACCAGTTCCAGTAATTGGAATAGTGGCCAAATGAACCATAAATACAGCAAATCCAATTGGAAGTGGTGCCAATACCTTTAATCAATTAAAAAATATTAATTTGTTATTGATTAACTCAACTTAATTACTAAAAAGAAACATCAATAGACAGGATTTTAACTTATATACATCAAAAGTGTAAATAAGTCCTTGTGATAATTAATTGTTGTATTCTTTAGGTAACTAGTTACACTTAATTTATTTTGGAATAACTATACAAATTGGATTCATTAGGTAAAATATTTATTTAAATTAGACTCAAGCACCAATATATTTAGCCTGATTGGACCCATGACCCAAACTATTTACTCGACTGTCCCTTTATTCTATTCACTGAACCACTGCTTCTATATCTTTGATACCATCAAAGTATATATATACACACTTGTGGTATCTATATACTCTGATGTTATCAAGCAGTAATTGAACTGGCTTTTCACTGGAACACTGCATATTCTTCCTTGATGCCATCAGACTATCTATTTACTTTAGTAGTATCAAGGAGTAACTGAGTAGTGTTTTCACTAAACCACCGCTTCTTCTTCTTTGATACCATCAAATTATATATATACTTTGATATATGGTATCAAATACTAAACGTGTATTAGTAGTTAAAACTTAAAATATGGGGTATGAAAGTAAGGGGTAGCCGCTTGTAAATAGTTTCCCTTTTGGGGTACAAGTGTTCTTTTCCCTTTTATTTTTGGTTTTCCACTTTGTATCCGAAGTCCGTAATAAAACTCGACTAAATTCGAATCACGCACTTCAAGGCCCTTTCTATAAGTGACCTATAAAAGTCTTTTACAGTAAGCGACAAAAAATTGAATCTCAATGATTCGTGACAGCAAGATCACTTTGTCACTTGAAAAATTGTTATGTAGTGTTGCAAAATTGTATACTTACAGGAACATGAGAGTCTCTGGCATTTCTCTTAGGATCAGTAGCAGAAAAAACAGTGTAAACAAGAACAAAAGTGCCAATAATTTCAGCACCTAATCCAGTGGCTGTGTTGTAACCAACAGCAAGTTCATTAGCACCACCACCATACTTAACATAATAAGCCTTTTGAAATAACTTCACTAAACCACAACCACAAATGGCTCCTAAGCATTGTGCTACTATGTAAAAAATTGCTCTCACTAATGACACTTTTCTAGCCAAAAAGAGTCCAAATGTCACAGCAGGGTTAATGTGTCCTCCTGCATGTACAAAATTGGAAACCCCATTAATTAATTTCTTGAAATCAAATACAAAGTTTTGGTCGATATTATTGAAGATATAATTACGTAAATAAAAAAATACTTATCACTAAATAAAAGTATATATACTTGAAATCAGACTCACATGTAAGAAAGCATTAGTAGAAAAAACGAAATTGAAATTAGCTACGAACTTTATCACTAAATTACTCATAGTTATCAGAATTATTGATAAGTCATCGCTAAGTATAAATATGAATTTTGTTGTTTAACTACTAAATTTGTATGTCACTAACTAATTTTTATTTTTTTTAGTAATGCGTTGAAGTCATATTTAATTTAGGTTTGTTTTTCCAAACTATCAAAATCTGTTTATTTTACAAAATACTTTCAAAGAATTACTTTTGAATATGAACATATTTGTGTTTGATTAATCAATTTTATCATACTTTTATTAATATTAAAGCAACAATTCCAAAAGTATTTCTCCCAAGAATATTTTTTTAGCTTCTTAATTTCTAGTACTTTTGTATACCACATACATATATTCTTTTCCCCGTATCTAAAATAAACGCTTTTAACTTTTCAGAAGCTTGATCAAACTAGCTATTAATTAAGTAAAAAAGAAATATATATTTTATCTGATAATTCGAAATGATGGTCACACAATTGAACGTACCAGAAATGCCAGCAGTGCAATAAACAAGAACAAAAATCATGCCACCAAAAGCCCAAGCAATGCCAAGAATGCCAACACCACCACATTTGTCACCATCACTTTGGCTCTTGTAGCCAATCACAGTGAGTACAGTGATGTATAGAAACAAAAGTGTGGCAATAAATTCAGCAATAATAGCTCTGTAAAATGACCATTTTCCAAGTTCCTCAGGGTCAATAAGTGGTGCTGGAGGTGGGTCTTGGTAGTCTTTACTAGGGGCATATTGGTCATTTCCATACTCCATGGCCATTTGTAAACTAATAAAAATATTTGTTTTTGAGTTAGAGAGAAATGTGTAAGAATAATTGATTGTGGTGGAGTTGATAAAGAGTGAAGGGTGGTATTTATATATGGATAATCTTGGATTAATTAATTAGTCGAGTATTAATTAAACTCACTTTTTAGCCGCCCCATTTTAATTTCTTTTTTGTTGTATTAGTTTTCTTTCACTTTCATGATCAACATAGCTCACCACTAACTTGAGGGTCTTGAAGTGTCAGATATCTAACCGTAAAATAACATATTCAGTATAATTTCATAAATGAGATCTGAAAAGGGTGAGATGCATATAAATTTTATTTTTGACTTTGAGGAAAATGATCAAGAGGTTATTTACGATAAATTAACTCAACTTTAAAAACTAATTCAAAAAATGAGAATTGTCCAACACATAAAAAACAAAACACCCCATCAATACTCTATGTGTGGCCGTAGAGTTGTCAAAATGGGTTAGCCCAACCCAAACGGGCTAGAGAGGTAAATGGGTTGGAACGAGCTGACCCTTTTAATTAAAGAGCCTATAAATTAGCAGCTCAACCCAGTCCTAAGCGAGCCACGGGTTGGGACGGGTTGGCCCTTCAACCAAAAAATGAACAATATTACTCTCTTAGAAAGAGTATCTAAGAGTATCGAACGTTGACGTCTATGAACACGACATCAATACATATAAATTTTCATTTATGAATCACACTTCAGTGAATACTTATAAAAATACATTTATGAATCACACACTTCGGTAAATACTTACAAAAATACATAATAGTCAACGTAAGATTTAGCAGAAAAATATTGATCATTCCACCATTCCTCCCACAAAAAACTAGCTAGTTTAAAAGACTTGATATTTTATTTTTTAAAATATTTATTGATAAAAACTTTACAAATAAAAACTGCAAAAAATATATATAAAAAATATTTTTAAATATTCATAGCCCACGGGCTGGCCTCTAAGGCTTGCGGATTGGGCCTATGAGGCTAACGGACCAATGAGGCTGAGCTAAAAATTCTCGTTCCTAAATGGGCCAAAAAAATTAGGCTCAACCCCACTTAATTTAAGGATTGGGTTGGATTGACCTAGCGGGCCAAACCCATTTTGACAGTTTTATGTGCGGGACTCATCTCATGTCAAAGGCATTTCGAATGTTATCATAAAAGTTTTTTTTTTTTTAAATAAAAGAAGACATTATATGAAAATGTTAAATTAAACCGACCATTTACATTAACCACAAATTAATTTTCCTTCATATATATAATGGCTCACACCACCGCCCATTCCACAGCCCACATTTTTTTCTTAATTACAACCACTAATATATAGCCATGTCAGGTGCAACTGCCATATTCCAATCATTTGATTTTATATTAAGGAATTAATATGTGTTAAAAAGGCATATTAAATAACGTTATCTCCACGAGTTTAGAAAGATAAAAAGGATGGTATTAGTGTGTTCGGTGTGAAGGAAAATATTTTTAATAGCAAAAAATTTATATGAATCGGGGATCGGAGGTGGGATGATCAAGCTAAGTGATAGGGGGTTAGGAATGTTGGATGAATACGATGATACATCAAATATAAAATGTCACTTATAGAAGATGTTTTTCCTATTTTCATTAAGAAAATCATTTTTCTCATTTTTTAAGAACTTATTTTTTCTGAAAAAAAAATGTTTTTCAAATTCTGTTCAATCAAATATTAGAAAATAAGAAAAAAAATTCTAGAAAATATTCTCCTCCGTATCAAATACATCCTAATTCCAAAGTGGTTATAAAGTCTCCATGTGTAGAGCAAGTAAGATCATAGTAACTTAGGATTATTTTAATATGAATTTAATCAGATTTCAAAACAGATATTGAACATAAGTGAGTTGTAAATAAAAATTGTAAAAAGGATCATAGTAAGGTGCTACTGGTTTTGTGGACTCTATTAATTGGTCGGTTATCCATTGTATTTCTAATAATTAAAATTTAAACCCTCACTTCTTCTTTTTTACTATTTTTTATTAGTTTTATGATTCAAGATTATGAGTGGATTTGGTACTACTTCGTCTAATTATTTTATATGATATTGCTTGATTATGTAAGAGGTTAAAATTTACCTGCACAAGAGTTGTATTTTTATAAGGCCACTCAATATTTGTGGTGGAATTATATTGTTTTAGTCAATAATTACAATATGCTTCAATTACTATATGGATCTCCCAATTACTATTACATTCTATTTAGGCTTTCAAAAATTTTACACTAATCCATACACTGTCATTCCTTAGTGAAATAGTGGGAAAAAATATAAGAGCATTAGAAGTTAAACAATTAGTTTGATAGAAAAATATTAACATCACATGATCAAAGATTGAGTCTTGAAAGTTGTAAAAGTGGTACTCTCTGTGTTAAATTATCTAACGTGATTTTTAAAAATAGTTATTTCAAATTATTTGTCATTTTAGAAATTCAAGATAGAATTAATTACTCTTTTCTCATTTTATCCTTAGTAATTATTTTTGAATACTACATATACTTCAATTATAAGATGATGACACTTAAATATAGTAAAGATTTAATCAAGAGAGATTATATTTTAACACATAAAATAAAGATAAAATAGTCAAAATCCCTCATAATTGATGGGTTTTTTTTTAAGATACGTGAAAGATAAACACGACAGATAATTTGAGACATAGAGATTAAGTACTTAGAAAGTAGTATGAGATGGAATGAAAAAATGTCATTTTGGAAGATCTTAGTAGCTCAATTGTTCGGCTAGCTATATGAACTTTCACTTTATAATTGGTGAGGGTTCGATTCTCACTTTATAATCCCTTCTTTCATTCCTACCCATTTTATATTATTTTTCGATATTTATTTAAGTCAAATAGATCTACATTAATATTTTTGCATTGCAGTGTTTAAGTAGCAAAAACTTCATAATTAATTTTCATCGTCAACTTACCAATCATTTAGGATCAATAATTCAAAACACAACAAAAAAATTTCTATTAATAATCTAAAGCATTTAATTAATTATTAATTCAAAAGCAAAATGTACTACAATATGGATTTGCATGCTTAACCCATGCAACCATCAACACCTAAACTCATCCAATTGGGGCCTAATTAAAACTTCAATCTCTCATAGAAACAAATTCCGAGAAGAGTTTAATTTCATATTCTATACGCTAACAGTATTATGTATCATCATCAGATCCCTCATTGATCTCTTCCCTAATAGTCTCCAATCCGGACTTATGTGAAGGCTTTCGTCGATACGTTATAAGGGCTGGAGCAACCTCCATCCTACAAGAATGTACATTTCTTGATTCCTTTGCCATATTTGAAAGGAAATTAATTGATCAAATAACAACTTAAAAATTGTGATTTAATCTAATTATTTGGTTATTAGGATATGGTCCCTTTCTTCCTATAGCTTTTATGGAAGAAAGAGAGATCACAATTTGAGTTATGTATATTTTCTTTGTAATTTATTTTTTTAATCTTTTGATGAATCGAAAAGGTAAATATTTGGTCATTATATAGTGGGATATTGAACAATGAGTAATAGGCTTGTCCTTAAAGGTAGGACAAAGTTTTATTTTGGTTCTTGAATGATTCAATGGTGAATTTTTTTTAAATTTTGAATGGCTTCAATTAAGCCCAATATTTTCGATACGAAGTATAATTCAATAACATGACAATGTATGTAAATTTAGTTAAATTTAATAAGCACTACTATCTACTAATCTTCTATTGATTTGGCACTCCTGGCCTATGCGAAAACTAAATTTGACTATTACTATTGAACTTTATAAAGTTACTAAATGATAAAGATGATATTGAAAGTAAATAATAAATCTCTTTTTGAATTAGAAATGTCACAACATATATTAAGCTCCGCAATATATGTGAACAATTTAATAAATAGGCCAAACGAAAATAATATCAAAGTTATGCCCCGGTGTAACTTAAATAATAGAACAATAATAATTTTTCCATTCTTTCGAATATGTAGCGTCCAAGTTATTTTTGCAAAACTTCCCCTAAACAGAGATAAATATGAACAGTAGATTCAAATATTTTTGTGCAAATCACCTAAAGGTGAATCCAAGATTTCAACTCAGTAAATTTGACCTTAATGTTCTACATTGAACTCGTCGTATTGAAATTATGGACTCAAAAATTAATATTGTTGAAATTTTAATGATTTTCTATTTTTATTTTTATGTTTTTTCTGTTACAAATAAGGCATCTGCTTAAAAAGGTGTATTTCGCCATCTCCTTGTTTTATAGTAGTTATTGCTCCGATTCCTGAAGGTATATAGCTCTCACCTTTTAAAAAAAAGACAGCATCTTGAAGTCGAGACTTTGCTGTTACTGGAGCGTGTGTTTTAATTCAATACAAAGCCCAAAACCTTACCAGCGTAGTCCTTAACGGGATGGTATTGATCTATAACGAGTGAAACCTTGTTTTTATATTTGGCATAATTAGTGCCGGTAAAGTGAGCCCATATTTTGGTAAGCCCCCCCAACCCCCCCATATTTTAATGGGTTGAGTGAGTGACTTTTTATATGGGTAAAATATGGGTTGATAGGGCATTCATTACTACGTATATAATTACCATCATCTCCGCTTTCCCTGCTAAGATATGGGTAAAATATGGATTAGTCAAATGGGTTAAGCTTCTAACTTTTATTCACTCAAAATTCAGGATATCACTAAATATATTGTAACTTCTCTTCCTTGTTATGTTCCTCTATAGAACTAATTATTTTTCTCTATAATTGAAAATGTGTAAAGTCTTTGGCCCTCCAAAAATATATATTTTAAATGTACATTTCTTTTGTTAATTATAATTATATATTTTTTATTTGTTTAATTTTATATTGGATAATAAATAATAGTGTAAAACAAGCAAATCATGTATTAGTATTGACATTGCTTAAAGTGCATTAAGCATGTTTTAGTCCTAAAATGCAAATATTCATTTACTTTGAAATTAAAAAAATTCCCCTTGTTATTACATAAATTTATTTTATATTGACAAGTTATAGGATTTTATTTTTTTGACTTATATTATACAATAAAACTAAATGAAACATTTTCAACATTTTTCATCTAAAAAAGGACTAAAATATTTTCTCGAATTCTTAAGTAGAGTACTATTTACTCATGAAAATATGAGTAAACAAGTATTTTACCCAACCCATTTGTTTTTTTGGCAAACTGTAAATACTATTAACAAACAAAAGGACCATTACATCTATAGAGCACCTAAATCCATAGCCACCTTCTAGGAAGGGTTGTATGTCTTTAAGCCTCCAACTGGACAAGAAAATAGTTACATAAAAAAATGTTGAATCAACCTATTACTTCTATCAACCTCCTTGAGAATACTTTGGGGTACGATGAACACAACCCCCAGAAACTATGTATAGAGAACAAAACAGCAATCACAACTTGAATTCTACTGGCGTAAGATAGAAGTTTGGAATAACCAGTATTAATTCGGCTAGTGATCTTTTCTATCAGAAGTTGACAATCCACTCTCTTCCACTTCTTGGAGGACAACGGAAGCCCAAGATATCTCATTGGAAGTTGTCCTAGAGTGAACCCAGTCATTTCTAACTATTGTCCGCGAGTTCTACCGTCTACTCCAGCTACAAACAGGTTAGATTTATCTACATTGGACACCAAACCCGTTACTTCACTAAAATGAGTTACAACTTCCATCACTCTAGACACAGAACTAGTGTCACCCTTGCAAAAGATCATTAGATTGTCGGCAAAGATTAAATGAGTTAACTTGAGATGCTTACACATTGGATGAAAATGAAAGTCAGGTAATTCACCCATGCACTTTAAGACCCTCGACAAATGAGTTAACTTGAGATGCTATCTTGATATCTTTAGTTGTATATGTTTGCAAAAGCATAACTTGTTGATCCACAGTAAGACAATATCCCTTCTTCAAGAAGCTCTCAAAGGCTCTTGTCCTTGGACTGCATTTCATCCCCAATAGTTCTACATAATAGTCAACAAACAACTTAGCTATTATATCAGGATCAGTCTGCCAAATCTCAAATTCATCCTTAAGTTGAGTAGTTGCTTGTTGTAAGCTTCTATGTTTTATGACAGAGAAAAAAATACTTAGTGTTATCATCACCAAGTTTTATCCATGTAGCTTTACTTCTCTGTTGAAGATAAATTGCAGTCTTATAGGAGGTCTGTCTGAATTTCTGGTACTTTTCCTTCTCATCTTCCTGATACTCAACATTCATGGGATCCTGTTGTAATAATTGTTGTGCCTTCAGCATAGCTTCTCTATCTTCTTTACATTCAGCAACAATATTCATGAAAGTCTGATTATTTAGTTTCTTTAGTCCATGTTTCATCAACTTTAACTTCTTAACTACTTGCAACATCTTGCACCCTTCTCAATGTGATTTTTCTCCTGATTCAACTTGCGTTACCCATTAAGTTTTTCAAGAAATTGTACACAATACGGCCAAATTCCTTCCTACACGCTCTCAGGTAATAGCCTCTCCATCAATAAAGCAATTTCGTCCCACATTTGTGCACATTGCACAACGTCAGAAGACTTAACTGTAAATTGAAATAGTAAAGCTAAAAACCACAAATTCGAAAACCAAGGATGCAACCATATTACATAGCAACAGAGCTAAATTGTTATTCACATAAACGACAGTTCAACCACACATAAGAAAGGCAACATCACAAAACTAAAACCAGAAAAGTCTTGAAAACATAAGAAACCAGTCACAAAAGCAATAAATTCTCAAAAGCCACCACGGAGACGAAGAACAAGGTGAAGAGTTGATTCTTTCTGAATGTTATAGTCAGCAAGGGTGCGACCATCCTCCAGCTGCTTACCAGCAAAAATCAACCTCTGCTGGTCTGGTGGGATACCCTCCTTATCCTGAATCTTCGCCTTCACATTATCAATGGTATCTGAACTCTCCACCTCCAAGGTAATTGTCTTTCCAGTCAGTGTCTTGACAAAGATCTGCATTCCTCCTCTCAGACGGAGCACCAAATGGAGAGTGGACTCCTTCTGGATATTGTAATCAGCAAGAGTCCTACCATCCTCAAGCTGCTTGCCAGCAAAAATTAAACGCTGCTGGTCTGGTGGAATGCCTTCTTTGTCTTGGATCTTTGCCTTCACGTTATCAATGGTGTCTGAACTTTCTACCTCCAGGGTGATGGTCTTCCCAGTCAATGTCTTCACAAAAATCTGCATACCACCCCTTAGGCGCAGCACCAAATGGAGAGTTGATTCCTTTTGAATGTTGTAATCTGCTAGAGTCCTTCCATCCTCGAGCTGTTTCCCAGCAAAAATCAACCTCTGCTGGTCAGGTGGGATGCCTTCCTTATCTTGAATTTTAGCCTTGACATTGTCAATGGTGTCAGAACTCTCAACCTCAAGGGTGATGGTCTTCCCTGTCAATGTCTTCACAAAAATCTGCATACCACCGCGCAGACGAAGGACAAGGTGGAGGGTGGACTCCTTCTGAATATTGTAGTCAGCAAGAGTACGACCATCCTCAAGTTGCTTTCCAGCAAAAATCAACCTTTGCTGGTCTGGAGGAATGCCCTCTTTGTCCTGAATTTTTGCCTTAACATTGTCAATAGTGTCTGAGCTTTCAACCTCAAGGGTAATAGTCTTTCCAGTCAAGGTTTTCACAAAGATCTGCATGCCACCACGCAGACGAAGGACAAGGTGGAG
>JAJOOS010080616.1:0-24545 GCA_029582725.1 Solanum chiquidenum | reverse complement strand
AATGGTTATGAAATAATTGTAAATTTTAATAATAGAAAATTATGATTTCTCTAATATTGGTGTAGTATTCAAAAGATATTATCTATAATATGATATTGATTTAATTATCGTTGTAAGGTTGGTGTGTAATCCTATTCTTACGATACTATCAAAATTGTGGAAATTGAACCTCCATGTGTATTCCTATTCTTACGATACTGTTGAAAAAAATTGGATCAAATATTTTAATTGGTTTACGATTTGTATTCATTGAAGTATCTTAATTTTTTTTACATGAACCTTTATTTTAATTCTTAGTCTATATGATATCTAGCATTGTTCCAACATCTATTGAGCAACTTTCAATAGAGAGAGAAGAAGAACAAAGAAGAATGAAGAAGAACATGGAAGGGAGAAGTTTTAATCTTTTCAAGAAAATAAAACTGCATATAGGAAGCGACAATTTCTTGGAAAATGGAAGAGGTGGAAAGATAATTTTTTTTTGAAAAACTAAGTAATAACCATTAATTGGTGAGATAAATTTAATACATGATTATCATCCCCCCCAAAAATAGGCACAGAATCCCCAAAAATTAATACACTAAAATCGAAAATAAATAAATAATTAAAAACGAAAATTAATTAAATATGCTGTGTTTGTAATTTAGAAACTTCATTTGTAATTAAAAATAAGTATGTGTATATATTGTTAATTAAAGTGTTAACTAGTATATATTTGTAATTTTCACTTTACTTATCCATCTTAACTTATCATCTGTTTATTTTTTTAATATTAACTATTCATTTCATAAATCATTTTCAATTTTGTTTTGAAACGATAATATATAATTTCATCTTAATTTTATAAATTAATAAGTATTATAGAACGAATTGAATTCTTTAATAATGATAACAATTAATATGAGACGAAGGGAGTAATTATTAGCCAAAACTCTAATGTGAACTTTCGTTTGTGCAGACTAATACAAGCAGCCAAGAAGGAACAAGATGGGCCTAACCTAGTAATAATCAAACCTGATTGAGTACTTCAATTTCTAAAATCATTATCATGGGTTTTTACTTTTCACTGATTTAGTCGTTTAGCCAAATTAATTACAATCGCTAGCTACAGAGGCAGACACACATGTGTAATTGAGAATACATGTGTATTCGTTCACTTCAAAAAATAATATGTAGATATATACTTTGAGGAATGAGTATATATTTAACTGTGCACCCTTATAAACAGAAGTGCACTTTGGGGCGTTGGTGGAAGCTGATTCCACCCCTATGACAATCGATCCTTGACTTAAAGGGCTATAATAACAGTAAAAGTATGCTTACGGGGGATTCAAACCGGCAACCAACATGTATATTCACAACATCTTTGACTAGGAGCTATCACAGTCAACGGTTATAACAAAGCTAAAATATAAATACTTATTAGCTTCGAACTCATACTTTGACCTATATATTTGTTATTTCGCTACTACTCACACTACTATGACTAATCGGACACAATATTATCCCACAATCAACATTGAAATTTTTGCTAGCGCCTACGTTATGATAATGATGCTCCCGCGGTCTTCAAATCCTGAATTCGTCTCTAGCTAGCAGCTATATATATATAGAGTCGTGCCATGTGACAATTAATGGCACCAAGTCCGCCATTGATGAAAAAGTCTTATTATGAATAGTAATTCAAAGTCTTTTAATTGTGTCCCACCATGCATAGACTTCACAAAATTTCTACGTGTTGGGAGTGTAGTTTTCTCAGTTACAGTTCAATAGAAACTCACTTGTATAAATAGGGTCCTCCATTTTATATTTTTTTTGCATCGATTTGAGAGCCATAAGAGCTATATATTACATATATATACTCAACAAAATTTATAGTATTTCCACATTTTTGTTAGCTAGTACTATTCATCATGGTAGCTTCATTCAACAACTTGAAGACTTTGGCTATTGTTGCTTTTGCACTTGCCTTTTGTGTGCAAGTTACCCTAGGTTAGTATATATAAGGGACTACTATTAATTAATTGCTAGTTATTGCAATAAAAATATTGATTATTATTAGTTTATATACTGTATATTTTAACTTGTTATAATATCACTATCATAGATTATTTTCTTTACATTAGTGTCTTTTTTATTGTCAAAATCAAGACATATTATGAGCATCTTATAGCCTATTTGACTAAACTTCACGAATCTAATTTTAAAAAGTGTATCTCAGGAAAAATATTTTTATCAATATTCACTACAACAATTTATGCTTGATCAAGTTTTCGGAAAATGTTGTATTCTTAAAAAAAATTAAAAATAGTTTCTACTATTATTCAGAAACACCTATTTTTTCCTAAACTTTGACCAAACACATAACCCCCTCAAATAACCACTCTTAGTTTCCAAAAAAACTTTGACCAAACACACTATTAATTAACCAACCGGCTAATGTAGCTTATTAAAGGTTCAATCAAATTCAATATTTTGACAGTACATACATTAATAATATATTCTAAATCCATAATTTCCACAAGTCCAATAAATTCAATATTAAAAACGTTGAATTTTAAACTCGTCAAAATTAAATTCTAAATCCATCTCTGTCTTAACTCGACTATAATTATGTGTGTAGGGAGCATAACATGCGAGAAACTAAACAAAGACTCATGCGCTTTCGCAATATCGAGTACCGGAAAACGTTGCGTCCTAGAGAAATCTCTCCGACGGAGCGGTGAACAAGTATATACATGTCGAACATCGGAAATTGAGGCTGATAATAAGCTCAAAAATCGAATTGAAACCGATAATTGCATTCAATCGTGCGGCGTCAACCGGAATACCCTCGGAATTTCTTCGGATTCTCTCTTGGAATGCCATTTTACAAAGAAGTTGTGCTCACCTGAATGCTACAAACATTGCCCTAATATTGTTGATCTCTACTTCAACCTTGCTGCTGGTGAAGGTAGTTAATCTACTATTTTACTCTTCATTGTTCAATTTATGTGATAGTATTTAACTGTATATAGAGTTTAACCCGTAAATATTTATGTGGCGGTTAATCACCTCACCCAGAGTAAAATATTATAAGTCAAACAATTAACAATACTTTCTTTCAATTTATGTGACATAATTTATTAACAGAGAATCGAAAAAAACAAGAGTTTAAAAAGTTATTCTAAACATGTCATAATATTTGTATAACTTATAAAACTTTTTGTCTTTAAATACGTCATAACAGAGCTATAATAATCAAAAAGATATTGAAGTTAAAATGAGAAAGGTAAAACTAATTATTTTTTAATATATATATAAATATGTCATTTCTTTGATTGGCAGGTGTATATCTTCCGAGGTTGTGCGAAGAACAAGGTGAAAATGGACGTCGTGGAATGGCGGAGATTAGAAGCTCAGGAATAGTTGCACCAGCACCGGAAATGGGAGTGAAGCCAGCTAATTTTATGATTTCTCCGGCAATGTCTCCTTTCTAAATTCAAAATTAGAGCGTATAAATATAACTATATAAGAGTAAGAACATGATAGACAAGTTAAATTATTACTCTCATTGTATGAAATAAGGACTTTGGTATCCCAATTACCATATGAGTAGTTTTTTTTTAATTCATGTTACTATTACTATTATAATGTTATGCGATACATAAAGTGTTAGGTCACGATGGTCTAGAGTGGTTTTTTTGGCCTTTCAATAATTTATGATGTGTTCTTTTCTAGATTAATAAGAAGAATCAAAAGACACTTTTTAATGTTAGAAGAATTTGGTATGTTGAGATCAATTATCTCTTATCTGTCCATAAATTTAACAGCAGTTTGTAAGATTGATTTTTCATAAATAAAAAATATCTTTTTTATTGTCTTGTACGGGAGGTATACTATGTATATATCACGTACCATACATTTTAATTCGTGGAACGTGCTCATACTTCCTTCTCGTTATATCGATAGTCACTATTGATATATTAACATTCACATTTATTCATAATCATCCTTAACCATGTCCTCCGATAACATTGAAGAAAACAAATATCTTTTGATCTCAACAAATACATTAAATTGATAATATTTATTTGAGTTCAAGGGTCAAAAACAATACATCTAAACTATTTTAGTTTTTTGAGTTTCATATACATGAACTATTGAGAGGGCAGGTTTCTTATCTAAGCTATCACCCAATAGTTAGCAAAACACACCTTGACTAATTAAAAAATACACCTTGACTAATTAAAAAATATATTTTAAAAATTAATGTGTCAACAAATAGAGTCATATATATATATATATGGACAAACGTGTCTAGAAACATTTGGTCTAGTCAACGTTTAGGTTTGTTTTGCTAACCATTAGGTGATAATTCACGTAGGAAACACACATTCAATAGTCAAAGTATGAAACTCAATAAAGTGAGATAATTTAAGTATATTTTTTACCTTTTTTAACTCTATTTATTTTGTAAAGGTACGTAATATATTCAAAAGATATATATATATATATATACACACAACTTAGCAGTGAGGTGGTACATGGCACTTCTCCTAATCCAAAAACGGTATTTATTTGTTTTCTCATTTTAATTATATATTTAATTATTTCAACTCAAAAATTTTGGTTTAAATTATATCTCCATTAGAGGAGAGAAAATAATAGTTAAAGAAATAATATAATGCTAATCTATAACCTGTTGAAATGGAAAGCATACCCGCTTGATGATCGTAATGAGGAGAACATGAAAACACAAATTATACATACTAATTAATTATTTTTTTAATATAATATTTTAGAACTTTGAATTAAACTACATAAAATTTATATTAACTAATAAAAAATTTATGAATAAAATATAGATTTAAATTTGTCATAGATGACATTGTAAATAAAAAACAATGACTAAATTCAATTTCCTTAGAAGCATTGATAGTTAAAAATATATGGATGTGAATGATAGTTCAAAGCAAAAGCACTGAAAGAACTATTTTGTTATTGTCGTTGGAAAAAGGAAATGGTTTGACTTAAATATTTTATTATTATTGTAAATGTGTGATATGTATCCAATATTTTAAGGGAAAAAAATCACTTCAGACCCTACAAATTAGGCGTTGCACAACTTCCATGAAGGTTCTTTAATTCAGATTCCACATGGTTTTGACATTTGATATCAATGGAATATATTTAATTTTTCTCCTTAATTATTAGTGTGGTGATTAGTTATCACTTCCTTTTCCATTATATTTTTTATCTTCAGAATTTCATTATTTTTTAGGAAATATTATATTTAATAATATATACACAATAATTTAGTCTTTTTACGTACATTTAGTCTCAGTATCGAATGACGGTTCAATAGTATGGACCGTGAATCGATCTACAGTCCGTAGATCATCTTCCGTAGTTTCATACTTAGCCTTTTGAAATCAGGTACTAGAACCCCTTTCTCTGAACCATTTGACGGAGCTGCAGTACAGGCTGAAGATCAACCTACGGTTCATCGATCAGGTTCGTGGTTCCACACTTAGTCAAGAATTCCCCGATTGTTTCTTCAGGCCTTTCCCATCAATCTACGGACCGTGACTGGACCTACGATCTATAGGTCATGTCCGTAGATGGCTTTTTCTGCAACATTTCTTCAACTGTCTCCTAACTCCCATGTCCGAACTTATTTCCTACAAACATGATAAAAACACCATAATACCAATACAAAATGGCCCTAGACACATACAACTCTTAAGTAAAATGTATTAAAAATAGCGTAAACTCACGGTATATCCGTATAACCCAACAGATAGACATTCCTACTTGGAAGTGGGAAGTGATCAACATGGATTTCATTATAGGTTTACCTCGTACTCGCAGACAACATGGCTCTATTTGGGTGATAGTTGATACAGTTACTAAGTCTTCTCATTTTTTGGCAGTCAAGACTACAGATTCGGCGAAGGACTACGCCAAACTTTACATTAATGAGATAGTCAGGTTGCATGGGGTTCCTTTGTCTATCATCTCAGATTGAGGTCCTTAGTTTACCTCTCATTTATGGAAGTCATTTTAGAAAGATCTTGGTACTCAAGTTAACCTTAGCATAACATTTCATCCCCAGAAGGATGGTCAAGCAGAGCGGACCATTCAGACCTTAGAGGACATGTTGAGAGCTTGTGTGATCGACTTCAAGGGTAGTTGGGATGATCACCTTCCTCTTATTGAGTTTGCCTACAATAATATCTACCATTCCAGCATACAGATGGCCCCTTATGAGGCATTGTATGGGTGTAGATGTAGATCTCATGTTGGTTGGTTTGAAGTAGGAGAAGTAACCTTGATAGGGCTAGATTCAATCCATGATGCTATGGAGAAAGTGCAACTCATCAGAGATAGACTTAAGACTGCCCAGAGTCACTAGAAATCTTATGCAGATGTAAGGAGAAGGGAACTAGAGTTCCAAGTTGGTGAGTGGTTTTACCTGAAAGTGTCACCTATGAAAGGGTGATGAGATTTGGCAAGAAAGGGAAGCTCAGTCCTAGATATGTAGGCCCTTACAAGATTCTGAAAAGGATTGGTAAAGTGACTGATGAGTTAGAATTCCCAGCAAGACTAGCAGCAGTGCATCCTGTCTTTCAGATTTCGCTTTCGAAGAAGTGTGTGGGTGATCCAGCATCCGTGGTGCCATTAGAGAGTGTGGCCGTGAAAGATAGTCTTTATTATAAGGATGTACTAGTTGAGATTCTTGATCGTCAGGTTAGAAGGTTGAGAAACAAAGAAGTAGCTTCAGTCAAGATTTTGTGGAGGAGTCAGTCCGTAGAGGGAGCTACTTAGGAAGCAGAAGCATCAATGAAGTCCAAGTATCCTCATCTCTTTCCTTCCGATTCCACTCCAGCTTGAGGTAATAGTTCCTCTTCAGCTTTTTAGTCATTCATGTGTGAATTCAGTCTTAGTATCATGTTCCTTCAGTTTGTACTTGTATTATCTGCGTATTTGCATGATCTTGGAACTTAGTTGAGTCAGAAATCAATTTTCAATATCTTAGTGGTAGGGATTGCAGCTCTCTCCCTCCATTTAAGCTAGTTTAGTCTTCATTCAAGGACGAATGTTCTCAAGGGAGAGATAATGTGACATCCCGTATGCTAGAACCATGAAAGCTCAGAAAATCTAGTGCTGCAGGTGCCACCTACGTACGTCGCCCACGGACCGTAGAGTGATCCATGATCCGTGGATGGTCACAACAGCCCTCCCCAGAACCTTAGAGAAAATTTGGCCAAGTGTTGACCCATGGCCAGACCTATGGTCGGCCAAGCCACGGTCCGTGGATCAATGCCCCAGGAGGCCCAGGCAAATTTTTGCCAGGTCCAGACCTACGCTAGGACCTATGGACCGTAGGTCAGACCACGGTCCGTGGTCCAGGGGTGTAGGTCGGACCCCCAAATCTTCAACTCCTGTCATGATTGACGGTCGACCAGCACGGACCGTCAGTCCCATTAGATCCCTAGATTTCAGTCAGATTCTTGATTCCCTTATCATAACTAGACCTAGGGTTTCTAGAACTTCAACAGATTATCATGAATTAGTTATTTACATATTTCAAATCAGATTATCGTATTATTACTTTGTTTCATGCATGAATTTCAGAATCCTAGCCATGTATTTCTTTAGTTCTTGAATTACATATGTTAGGTTAGGTATTTCAGTTATTTCAGATATACATGCCTCAATTTTAGAATGTGTCATTATCAATATATTATTGCGCATTCTCAGTTTGCATGTCAGTTTGAGCTATCCAGTATAATACAGAAATTTAGTCATAATGTGTTAATCACTTAATCTATTGGGAGTAGCATAATACCGAGTTGGACTAGGGTTCAGCGTACCCGAATAGTCCCAGAATTACGAGCCACGTAGGTTGTAAGTCCCCTCTGTGGGCATCATTTTAGTGATCATGTCAGCATGCCTCTACACCTTTGGCCCCTCTCGATGATGCGTATACATCGGACTCCATATTTAGCTCATGTGATTTTATTATCGGTTATTAGTGGCTCCCACAGTTCAGTCAGACTCTATTGCAATGACCACATTTTAGTATAGTCAGTATTCAGTCTCAACATGTTATAAATTTGGTTATTGCATTCAATATTCAGTATCTATGTCATGTTCAGATTTGGCTTTTTCTTTATTGCTTGTTCAATTATATATTTATTTTAGCTTTACTATATCTTGCATGTTCAGTACCTTTCAAGTACTGACGCATACTCTGTGCTACATATTCTCGTGATGTAGGTTCAGGTTCTCAGCATCCACATCACGCTTAGATCGGTCCCCGATCCCCAGTTTAGCAGCATCATCAGTGAGTCCTCATTCTTCGAGGACATAGTCATGTTATCTTCATTTTTCAGTCTTTTAGTTTCAGTTTTGCTAAACGTAGTTGGGGCATGTCCCAGCACTTCTAGTCAGTAGAGGCTATTTTCAAACATAGTTAGATTCAACTTAGTATTTGAGTTTGATGTTTCTTTTGTATTAAACTCTCAGATTTGATATTCAGTTTTAGTATATGGGTATTCCCCACTATTTTAGATTTACTTATTATTAGCTTTCGCATCATCTTTATTTCTCAGTTTATCTTTAGTATGCTCATGATTATGCCAGCAGGGTTAACTTGGGGTCACTTGTGATCATAGGTCCCGTGTCTGCGTCTCGAGGGTAGCTCAGGGTGTGACAACACAAGATATGGTTCTTGATGCAGGGGGTGTGCTCAGTTTTAAAGGAAGTATTTGTATTTCTCGAGTGGGCAACTTGATTCAGAATTTATTAACAGAATCCCATAGTTCACTATATTCTATTCATCCGGGTGTGACTAAGATGTACCAAGATTTGAAGCGACTTTATTGGTGGCCTGGCATGAAGATAGACATAGCAGAGTTTATGGCTAAGTGCCAAAACTGCCAGCAAGTAAAATATGAGCACCAAGGACATGCAGGTTTGCTTCAGAGAATGTCAATTTTGGAATGGAAGTGGGAAAGGATAGCTATGGATTTTGTGGTTGGTTTTCCCAAGATTGGGAAAGAATAATTTTATTTGGATAGTGGTTGACAGATTAACTAATTCAACCCATTTTATTCCAGTCAGAACATACTATAATGCTCATTAGTTGGCTAACGTTTATGTGAAAGATTCTATCATCTCAAATCGTGGTACGCAATTCACATCCAAGTTTTGGGGAAAATTGCATGAGAAGTTGGTATTCAACTCACTTTTAGCACAACTTTCCATCCACAGACGGACGACCAGTCTGAGAGGACAATTCAAGTGTAATAGGACATGTTGAGAGCATGTGTGATTGACTTTGGAGGACATTGGGATAAGTTTCTATCGTTGTGTGAGTTCTCTTATAATAACAGTTACCACTCCAACATTGATATGACACCGTTTGAGGCACTTTATGGGAGGGGATTTAGATCACCCATAGGATGGTTTGAGGCTGGAGATGTGAAACCTTTGGGGGTTGACTTAGTGAATGATGCTCAAGATAAGGTAAGAAGCATCCAAGCTAAGCTCCTAGCAGCCCAAAGTCGACAGAAAAAGTATGCAGACCATAAGGTAAGAGACATCACATTAATGACTGGTGAGCAAGTTCTTCTTAAAGTGTCACCCATGAAAGGGGTGCTGAGATTCGGCAAGAAGGACAAGTTTAGTCATCGATACATTGGACCATTTAAAATTCTTGACCGTGTAGAACCAGTTTCTTATAGATTTGCTTTACTTTCTAACCTATCGGGAGTTCATCCGATATTTCATGTGTCTATGTTGAAGAAGTATCATGGGGATGGGGATTACATCATAAAATAGGACTTAGTTTAGTTAGACAAGGACCTTCAGTATGAGGAAGAACCAGTTGCTATTCTTGATCGCGATATCCGGAAGCTGAGGACCAAGGAGATAAGGTCTGTGAAAGTCCAATGGAAGCATCGTCCAGTTGAGGAAGCTACTTGGGAGACCAATAAGGACATGTGAGATAAATATTCTCAGTTGTTCGACGATTCATGTACTACTCTACCCTTACTTTAGTCGGTCTTTCCTAGTTGATCACTCGGGGATGAGTGATGGATAAATTGATATCTATTGTAATGACTTGGTTCCGTCATTAAAGAAAAGCCTATGGGAAAAGAATTGGGGTAAGAAAATTTTGAGTAGTAATTTGGGAATTCCTAACCTAGTCCAGATTTGGATTAAATTTGAGTCAGTTAGGTATAGGAAAATATGATAATTAATGAGAGATCTAGTTATTAATTTGATCACATGAGTAGATAGCTAAGACGTTAAGGAACTTGTACGACTTTACAGAATCAAATTCGGGCGAGTAGAACTCTCGAAACTGGTTTTAGCGTGAAGGGGTAGTTTCTGAACGTCATGGTTTGAAGGTGTGTTGTGAAATGGAGATTTGGAACTCAAATTTTGACTCTCTGTCTTCATGTAAGCCGTTGTGGCGATATTATTCCCGCCAAGGCAGGGCCACTGTAGTGGGATGGGGTCTGCCGTAACGGCCCAGTCACGAATTAAGTCGGGATTAAAACCCAAAAATGTTATTATTCTGTAACTTTTGTTCTTGAGAGCTAAGAAACGAACTAGGGCAATTTCTTGACAATTTTCCTCCTCTTCTAGCGCTAAATGTAAGGTTTTTACTCCCCTAATTCGTTTTTCGATCCGTAGAGCTTAGATTTATGGGTGATAATCATTAGGGGATGGTTTTGACCTGAAACTAATGGTGGAAAAAGCCATAAGTTGGGTATTGGGATCTTGGGTTTGGCCTAGGGTTGATGATTTCGATTGTCTCCAGGTAATTAGGCCTCGTTTATTGATACTTGCATTAATTTGTTGTTTTTAGACCACGAACAAGAGGAAAGAATTCAAAAAGGGAAGATTCAATGCCTTAGGGGGATTCAAACTTTATTTCGAGGTAGGTGATGGTTTGATTTAATGTTTGTGTGATGTATATTGGTATTTGCTTCATTGTAATGCATGTATGTATGTGAATATAACACTATTGATCAAACCTAATGTAAATGAGTATGAATAAACGACTGTATACCATGAATCAACACTTGATTGTATGATTATGAGAATGTACATTGTGATTGTGCTATGATGATCGGATGTCACGTACTGACATACGCATTGGATCGGGTGTCACGTTCTGGCACACTAATTGGGATCGGGTGTCACGTTCCGGCACACTAACAGTTTGAGTATGGGTTCCATGCGAGGACCATTGAATTATCATATTTACTTGTTAATGAGAATGTGGAACTATAAGTTGTTATTGAAATGATAACCGGTACATGTGTATATATATTCTGTACATGTCATGCTTACTATGTTGTGACTGTTTATGTATGTTTCGCTTACTGGAATAGATGGCATCTTCAGGAGGCTAGTGACAGACCTCATTTAGGAGATCACTGATTGAGATCGAATTCAAGGGTGAGCCAGTTCTTCCAGGCTGCCATGAGTTCTCCTTTTGTTTAGTCCATTTTCTTCGGACTTAGACTAGTACTTAGATATTCATTGATTTAGCTTCGGGGTTGTACCCCTTTTCTTAGACTTGTTGAACTTTAGAGTTTTGGTACATTGACTTTCAGGTTCTAAGCGTTGTTTCCACAATATTTTGGTAATTATTTTGTTTGACTTTCGGAGTTTATGGAACTCCAGTTTATTCTGCATTTAAATTTGCTTCTGTATCTTTAAATGTCTTTGTGGTAGTTTAGTTGGTTAGTATTAATGATTCTCCCACCGGAGGGTTAGTGTGGGTACCAATCACGACGATTTGGGTCGTGACACCGCATTAACCGCGCATTGACATCAACAAAATTAATTCTCTAACTTATTAAAGTCTCTGAACGAACTCTTCGGATTCAATAAAGAATAAATCAAATATGTTATCCCACTAAATTCGTCATTCCAGTCTCAATGAAATCGTCAAATGTCCAAAAAGATATTTTTGACAGAAATACCCCTCGAACCTCTCTTTAGGCCTAAAGCTAAACTTCTTGCCTAAACACCCAACTCTCAACATAAGGCCTCGAAAACCTTACCAACCGATCTACTAGGTCAAACTAGATGTTTCAAACGCGATGGAAATGACGAAATTTCCATCTGACGCTCAAAACTCAAAATATTTATTGAAGTGAATCCTATCAAGAATTCTCAACTCAAGAGGGGCACAATCACTAAATAACACACGCGATCGCATCGGGGACCACACCAAATATTTCTGAAACACAAACTAAGCATGAAAATTCTATGAAGAAGAGCAAAATGGTCATTTCATAATTAAAAGCAAAATCACAAGAAATGAGACATTACACTATCCACCACTTTAACATGCGTTCATCTCCGAGCGAAAAGTAAAATAAGATACCTGAAGGGATGTAAAGTTGAGGGTATCTACGACGCATGTCAGGCTCCACCTCCCACGTTGCCTTCTCAACAGGTCGGTGTCTCCATTGCACCTTCACTGAGTCAATATGCTTGGATCTCAACTGTCTAGTCTGCCTATCCAAGATAGCAATCGGCTCCTCCTCAAAGGACATATTTTAATCCAAAGCAACAGAATCCCACTGAATCACATGAGAATCATCATGACGATATCGCTTAAGCATCGAATTATGGAACACGACCTGAACCACTAAAAGGTTCGAAGGTAAGGCCAACTTATAGGCCACCTCTCCAAACTTCTCCAAAATCTCAAAATGTCAAATGAACCGCAGACTGAGCTTTCCTTTCTTTCTAAACCTCATCATACCCTTGGTGGGAGACACCTTAAGAAAAACCCTCTACCCAATAGCAAAGGACACATCCCGGACACGTCTATTTGCATAGCTCTTCTACCTACTCTGTGCGGTCACAGGGCGCTGCTGAATCAACTTCACTCTATTCATGGAGTCTCTCAACAAATCAGTTGCCAAAGGTCGAACTCCAAATGAATCAAACCAACCAACATGAGATCTATACCTTCTTTCATACAAAGCTTCAAACGGTGTCATTTGAATGTTGGAATGATAATTGTTTTTATAAGAAAACTCCGCTAGAGGTAGGAATTGATCCCAATGACCACCAAAGTCCATGACACAAGCCCAAAGCATATCCTCAAGCACCTTAATAGCCCGCTCAATTCGACTTGGGCCACTGATTTTTTACAAAGATCATGAACTTCATAAGTGAATAATCCTTTTATGAGTATATTCGAAAAAATAGGTTCTATTTTTATGATTATAATTTTAATACTGTATGCATTAAATATGTATTTTTATTTAAGTTCTACTTATCTCTTATTCTCAATGGTCTACCCAAATAAAAAGTTTTAATTGATATTATTTGATTTTCAAACTATTAAAATCTAGAATTTATTTACATTACAAATAGATAAACTTTTAGAAAATTATTATGAAATATATCTCTATTATTTATTACCTCCATTAAAATGTACTTATTAAATTATCAGTCTTTATTATTTTCAAATATATAAATAAATATTAGAATTCTATTATTATAATAATTATTATTATTAATAAAAATATTTAAAAAATTGTTCTACTTTTATTTTTTTATAAAATATCATTGGCTTACACACCTAATAAGCAATTTTTACTTTTCCTTTTGTCTAAGAAATAAAATTGCTCCGACTCAATTAATAATTTAATATAATGCAGTTTAACTTAACATATAATTAAAATAAATTAGTTTTGATCGGGCAAAAAAAAAAAAAGGTAGAGCTGCTGGTGAGTTCTAATTATTTCATGGTCATGGCCAAAATCTATTTTCCAAATTTTCGATATTTATAAAAAGGCCACGTCTACAATATAGTGTCCCCTAAAGTTGTAACGTGTTTAGCTCACAAAGTGCCACTTCTTATAGAACGCCAGATGGCTTCAATATAATTATAAACCATACTATTTAACTTTATCTCTCATTTTATATATATATATAGTAAAAATCGAAAAGTTTTTGTTTTGCTAGTAATAATTAACTAAGACGTTTTTTTTTAATCGTTTTGGATTTTATGGAGGCTCAACAATACCGTTCTAATGAAACAGATGAAGATGAATTAGTAGTGGAGGGGAATAAAATTGGATTGAAAACAGCTTTAGAAGATGATCCAAATGCACCAAAAGAGGATAAGTCTGCTTCTAATTATCAGACTAAAGTTACTGATCCAACAGGCGCTAGTAAGTCTTGTTTCGATTCTGATATTCAGGCGTAACACATAAATATACTCTTTATTTCATCTTCAATTCGGGTTAATTTTTGTGGTACATAAATAGACATATAAATTTATTAACATTTGACCTCAGTTAACATCATCTCAAATTTATGCCACTTTTCAAGGTCATTCATCTCAAATCACTACCTCAAAAATAGGCAATTAATTAACGACAGTTGCTCAACTGGCAATTGCTCAATTGTTGCTAAATATGTATTTTTAGCGGCAATTACTACCTTCTCGTTATTATTGTTAGCTTACTTGTTTTACTGTAGTTATGTTTTTTTCTAGCATCTCTTTTCGAGCCGAGGACGTCCCTCCCCTATGTAAGGCTGCGTACGAACTATCTTTTTAGATTCCGGATATTTCACCGCGTATATGTTTGTTCTTGTATATAAGTATATCATTTAAGTTGATTTCAGCTAATATTTATATTCTCTAACTTAAATTTTAGCTGATATTTATATTCTCTAGAGGTGGTAATTAGAGGTGGTAATTGGACGGATTGAGTTAAATTTGGGCGGGTCATAATAGATTAAGACAATAATTGGGTCAAAGATCCATCTCAATTCAAATTTTCTTGCGTTATATAATCGTTAAGACTCAATCTAATCTTATTTTTACTAAGTTTAATTGTTTTATTTGTTTTTTAAAATTATTTTAGGACTTAATAAAATTGGAAAAAATGTTTTTAAAAAATATTTTGACAAAATTTCTTAGGATTCAATTCGGATTGTATATCTATTTATTTTTTAATGAATTGAAATGGGTTAAACTTATTAATGGGCGAGTTAATAACAACTCAAATTTAAACGGATTAGGCGGGTTGAATTTGATTTTGCCGCCTGATGTCCTTCGAATTTTATTTTGGGCGTACAAAGTACTTGAACTTTTATAAAATAAACATCCGAGTTCTACCTGACATATCATACTTTAGACATGAATTAATTGAGTTTTAACAATGTAAAGAAATTATCACGACACATGTACGTGTATATCGGGTAATGACTCCACTTTATTATAAGACACATGTACGTGTATATCGGGTAATGACTCCACTTTATTATAAGATTACAAACTACAACGGGGTCATCAATCCACTTCATTTTTTTTAAAGGTTACAAGGACATGTATTTTTTTCTCTTATACTGACGATGTAGGTAACTAATTGAATGAAATTAATATTAATGCTATCTATAACAGATAGCGAGGAGGTGGGGACCACTCCGCTTGTAGAGTCATTCGAGAAAATGAGCGTAAAGGAAGAAACAAAGTCAGAGAAAGGAGTGTCAATGAAGAACTACTTGGCAGAGAAATTCAAGCCTCGAGATGAAGATAAGGCACTTTCTCAGGTGATTTCAGGTATGCGTTATCCCTGAGTTAAATTTGGACGGGTTAAAATGGATGAATCGAGTTAAATTTGACATGTTAAAATGAATAGAGTTAACGAATGAAAGAGGTTATGGACTTGGCAAAAAGTTGCTTAGGGATTAAATGGATGGCTCCTTAAGTGAATTGTCCATTGTATTTTCATGGATTAATTTTGTCACCTCTAGAGAAATCATTAGTATCGTCCGTTGGTGCTTTGGAGTTTGCTAAGCGGTTCTTCGTACGCGGAGTGACTAAGGACTTTTTTCATGCATTAATTTTGTCACCTCTAATTTCAGGAAAACTTGCGGGATGCAAGGATAAAACCAAGGGTACTGAACAGGTAAAGCCAACAGAAAAAGTGGAAAAACTGGAGGGTGTGGCGACACAAAAAGGCTCTACCGATGAACAGAGGGCCGCGACTGCTGCTGCGGCAACAACGCATGTTGAAGGTGCAGGAAAGAGTATGATAAATAGGCTTAAAGGTGTTGCTAGTTCATGGCTTCACAAAGCACCAGCAGCAGCACCACCACAACAGACCCCTACTAGTACCACACATGGTACTTAATTAGTTAGTTATAATAAATGCTTCTATATGCTTCAATATCATAAGTTGTTTTATATGTTGGTTTGTCTTGTGTTTGTTTTGCTAGGTGTTTGATTTGAGCTTAAAGTGTAATGAGTTGTGTAAATAGATTATGAAGGTTCATTTTGTTTTGAACTAAATGGTGTTTGTTTTGTGTTGTATTCCTCTTTAATTTCTATGTTAAAACTTTTAGTTGAATTACTTCATATTAAGTATGGCTCTTGGTATATGAACTTGAGGGGTCATAGGTTTATTGCAAATGTGCTTCTAAAGTAGATGTATTAAAGAAGTTAAATCTTTTCTTGGAGAAGTGGTAAATGAAAGTTGGCTCTTTCTTGAAAGCTTGCTCCATGTGCCAAGTTAAATGTCCTAGTTTCATGGACACTTGTTTTATGATGAGCTTCCCCTTGGCTTATATATTAGCTCCTTTCCTTTGTAAAATTGTATAGAAAATTCAATCTTTTTCTCTCTTGCTCTCTAACTTATTGCATGTTTCTGATACTTGAATCTATTTGAGAAGTGGAGTGAGGCCGCTCATATAGGACTTTGCCCTAGCCTCTAGAATTTTCAAGATTATTAGGTACGCGCATGATTTATTGGCGTAAATTTGCGTTGAACAGTAAAATTACTGAGGTCAAAATGTGATTGATAAGTATCTGATTTATAATAAAAATTATTAATCCATTGAAATATTTATTTCACCAATAATTTTATAAATTAAATTTTTTTGATCTAAATTTGATTCTTATACCTATTGCATTTTATCCAGTAAGATCAACCTTTTTTCTACAAGTTCTTTTGTATGGGGTTGTCAGTAGATTTTTTTATTTCAAAAGAATAATTTTTAAAGGTGTGCTTTTAAAAGATGTATTAGAGAAGCTAAGGCCCCAATTGGTAAACTTATTAGTTAGAATAGTCTATGGATTAAAATTTACTCTTATTTGACTAATTTATTTAACTTAATCTATGAATTAATTATACATCATATGTGAACTAATTCAATATTTAACAATCCTTGGATAAGACCTCTAAATGACTAAACTATCCCTCTATTTCTTTTTCTAAATTTCTTTTGTAATTTGATTTTGTTTTTGTTTATTTTGAAATGGCTATAAATGTTCTTTTTAATCTCCAAATTTTAAGTGTTATTTGATGATTTCACTAAAAAAAATCTCCATTTTTTTTAACGTAGTTCATCGATTAATCACTTGAACTATTTATTTTTCAATAAGCTTTAGGTATTAAACAATCTAAGTAGCCTTAAATCTATGTTGAGTTTAAGATATATTTGACCAATAAAAAATTAGAAATACACTGTGTCATCAAGGATTTTCTTAGTGGTATATTACACATAACAATTTTATTTATGTGGGAGTATATGCGCGCGCGTGCATGTGTGTGACTCAACTAGTTAAATAAAATAGAAAATACTATGAAAAAACTATATTGTCCGACGGTTTGTCTGTGTGTGAGAGAGAGACTTAACTAATTAAATGAAATCGAAAATACTACAAAAAATATATATATTATCCGTCGATTATCTACTTTGACCCAATTACATGAAATAAACAATCTCATAATAACATAAAAATATAATAGGAAATAAATTTTTCGTATAATTTTAAATCAAACACAAAATCAAGTGAAAAATAATGAACCAAACACTTGATAAAAAATAATATCTGCTTTTCTAATTTCCACATTACTAACTAATTCATATGTTATCAATATTTGTACCAAACTATCCTTAAATCTTTTCTTAAAGAAGTGATAAATGAAAGGATGTGCTGGCTCTTTCTCGACAAGTGTTATAGACACTTGTCTTATGATGAGCTTCTCCTTGGCTTATACATTAGCTCCTTTCCTTTGTAAAATTGTATCAGAAAACTCAACCTTTTTCTTTCTTGGTCTCTAACTTACTCCCCCTCTCGTTCTGCCTTTCTCTTTTCATGATTTTTGGCTTTTTTATTTTATTTTTTATTAATTATTTGTTAATGTTAATTAATTTGCTAAATTATGTATCATCTATTTAATTAGAAAAAAATTGTTTAATTCTAGGAAAACATTTCATATCTGTAAAGTACTTTTTTAGGAAAGTGTTTAGTATGACTCAAGTATTAATTGTGTATTACTTAAAATATTATCATAGTAATATTCATCAAAATATTATATTTTGCTAGTAATTCTGTTAATTAAACTTTCATCGATCTAAGTTTAGTTCATAGTACAAAAGTCACCAAATCTATTACATAGTGTCCATATAAATCCAGTAAATTATATTCTTCTTCTGTATAAATTCTTTTGAAAGTGGGATTGTATGTAAAATGATTTAATTTATTATTGAAGAGTGTTTAAGAAGTCTTCAAAATATGTTACTATTAAAAAGCTTTGATTGACAAGTGAAAAAATATGTGTCAAGTGCACAAGTGTTTAATGACACTTGTACTGTCATGTTTTCACCCTTTGTCTTCTACTATATACTTTCCTTCTTTGCTTCAGCAATAAATACAACAGAAATGGAAGTTAAAAGTAGCAAATGTTCATCCTCTATCTACTTCTGCTCATTTCTTTTTTTTTCTTTGTTATTGATTTTTATGATTTCTCTTTAATAACTTGTTGATGTTAATAAATTTGTTAATATCACAATAATAATAATACTATTTATTCCACAATAGTAGTATTGAAAATAAGATGAATAGTATTACTATAATATTTTTTGAGTAGTACATAATTGATACTTGAGTCGTCTTGGACACTGTCTTAAGAAATTATTTCAGCAATGTGAAATATTTACCTAAGATTAAACAAGTATTTTTTAATTGAATAGAAAATACAAGAACCAACAAATTAGTTAACATCAATAAGTTATTAAAGGAGAAATCATAAAAATAAACAACAAAGAAATAAACAACAAAGAAAAGAGAGAGAAGGAACGAGAGAAGGAACACAAGAAAAATATGTAGTAGAAGGCAAAAGGTAAAACATAACAAATGTTAGTACAAGTGTCATCAAACAATTGTGTACTTGACACATATTTTTTCGCTTGTCATCAAAGCTTCTTAATAACACATTTTGAAGACTTTTTAAACACACTTCAAAAATAATTCTTTTGAAACGGATCATTTTACTTACAATCTCCCACATATTTGAAAAGAATTTATACATAAAAAAAAATAACTTGCTGGATTTGCATGGACAAAATCTAATAAATTTGATGTCTTTCAGATTATACACCAAACGTAGATTGATAAAATTTAACTTATACAATTACTGGTGAAATATAATATTTCTATGAACCAATAATTCTTTGTAAGATAAGAATTTTATTAATCACATTTTGACCTCAATAATTTTATTGTTCAACACGATTTTGCGCTAGTAGGCCTTGTACATGCCTGATTATTTATGAAAGTTCTAAAGACTAGGCCAAAGTCTCATATGAGCGCCATACTCTACTTCTCATATAGACGAATTCATGAAGTATGTATTGTTTTAATTACACCAACCTTAATTAAGGACTATTAATTTATTAATAATAACTCTTTCCTCATAACTAGTACCAGTTCAAGCACTCTCAATTAGTGCTTAGTGTCAATATATTGACTTGTTATTACCCATATGAATTTTCTTCAGGAGATCTTCAATCACAAAGGTTGGGTTACCATTTTTATTGATAAACATATTGGCCCTAAGCCCATCTCTAGTTAGACGAATTAATTTTCTTCCCACGAATTTAGTTAGTGAATTGGTTGAATTCAATTCTGACTTCACATAATCAATTGCAATTACTCCATCTCTGTCACGATCCAGACCGTCGTGATTGGCACTCACACTAACCAACCTGTGGGAGAACCACTACTACAACCCAAACTAAGCAACTAAACCAAAACTAAGGCAATTAAGTTACGGAAGTAAATTAATTAACTAAGCAAATGCGAAATTAAATACCTAGAATCTTAAAGTCAATGTACCAAAACATCTAAAGTTCAACAAGTCTAAACAACAAGGGATGCAATCCCAATCTAATGAACTAATCAACTATCTAAAACAAATGTCTAAGTCCGAAAATGGTGGACATAGACGAAAGAGAATTCCATGGCAGCCCAGAAGAATTGACTCACCCTTGAATTCAAAGCGACGATCACTGATCTTCTAAGCGAGGTCTGTCAATAGCCGATTGAAGATGCCTTATACTCAACAAAAATAAGAGCAAGTGCAAAATCAGTACACAACCACAGTGTACTGGTAGGATCACGCGGCTATCCCACTAGTGTAACATAAGAAAGTCAATACAACATTATAATCACATGCATATATATCAACAGATACAATATTATCAACATGCTCAACAACGAATATGTCAATCCCCAAGCCTACACCCTGGACGTGGCCGGCACTCGAAGACCATTGTTGCCCCCAAGCGAACCCTTGGCCTGGCTTACTTACTCAACGGAAGACTTAAAGCATTAATACAAGGATTTAAATGCACTTACTCAACTGTTTAAAAGATAACTTAGAACGTTTTTAAAGATAAAACATTCAACTTAGACAAAATGGCAACTCAAGTCTTAATACATAATAAATAACAATGTAAAGATAAATGACTGCTAATTGTCTATCTATGAAGCCTTTAATAACTAAGATGGATGTCGGGGCAAGACCCCAATCATCCTAACAACTGAAAACTACTGAAGCAAATGAAAAAGGAGCTCTCCGAAAAGCAAGGAGGCTCACCAACTAACTCTGAGTGCTCAACCTGATCAACGATACGCTGGATGTTGATCATGGTTACCTGCGTCTGCATCATAAGACGATGCAGGCCAACTGGCATCAGTACATTGAATGTACGAGTATGCGAGTTGGAATGCTAAACACAACATAGGCTTGAAAGGAATCTGAAGAACTTACCTGGCTCAATTCAACTCAGCATTACTGAACTCCTTTCAATATAAAGCAGTGTAAATAAATGTAGTATAAAGAAAATCTTTAAAATATGGTTTTGAACTCTGTGTATTTAGAAATACAATAATAACTCTATATGTATGCAAAGATACAATATGAACTCTGTTTGTATAGGAAAATACAACTCTTTCTGATGTATATAAAAATATAAAATACTATTGTGGAAGTTTCTCTAACCGACAACTATCACTTAAGAGCAATAGTGATGATACAACGTTTTGCCTCACGCTGCCAGGGTTGTCTTATACCTTGCCGGGGGTATAGAACCTGAACTACTATGTGGATTCACTAGTCTATGCTAAAAAGCACTAAATGAATCATCTAAAAAGTATAACCCTTTTCTACCCATGATAGCTACATGGTTTATGGCGGCTCGGAGTTTTTTAAACTCTCCCCCATATCGGTGCTCAATACTACTCCCAAAATATACCTGCTCTTTATGTTTAAAAACATAACTTCTTTCTGTGGTTTGAGATAATTGCTCAAAACTTATTTCAAAGACTATTTTGAAAATCTCAGTTTCCTCTCTTGCTTAATTGTGAAAGCATTTACTCTTTAACTGAAAACTAGCTCAAAGGCTCTTTTGGAAATCAAAGTTTCCTTTCTTCTTTAAATGTGAAAAACATTTACTTTGTGGGAATACATCCCGATATACTTTTTTGAAGAAATGAACTTCAATTTTTACTCTTTACTGAACTCAAAACTAAAGTCTTAAAACAAAGTTAAAACATTTGTGAAAGACTTTTGAAATACTTTATGAACTTCTCTTAACTTCTCTTGACTTGACTCATACTTCTCTTAACTTTGATCTTAACTTTCCTTGAATTGGATTATGGATTCAAGGTTCATGATCTCATGTTTATGGATGATTTCATGATGTTTAGATGTAGATTAGAGTGTTGGAATCAACTAGAAAGAATAGGTACATTGCTAAAGAACAAGTACTAAAAGGTTGGGAACGAATGGGGAGAACTGGTGTCCCTGACGCTCTGAGAGGCGTGGGGCGCCAGCCTTCAAAATTCAGAACCTGATCTGGGGAGCTCTGACTGGCGCGGTGCCCCAAAGGTGAAAGTTCAAAAACCTTTTTGGGGCGCGCTGGTTGGCGCGACGCCCCACCCCTTTCCCCAGGTGTTTGACGACTTTTCTTGCTCGTTTTTCATCTCTAAACCCTCTAAACTTTAATGGTTCTTTCCCCAAACAATTGAAATCGACTAAACCATCAAAATACAACAAATTCTACTCGAAAATCACAACTAATTACATGAATTAGGATCAACCAACTTCTCAACAATCCAACTAATCAAGAACTCAAAGGAACTTCAACAAACCCATCAAGAATTCAATTTCCAAACTTTCAAAGACTTAATTTCGCTGAAAATAAATCATGATTGGCGCGTGGGTGAACTAACCCAACGCTATATGATCTCACATACCTATTTAGGGATCAACCCTTGTCGAAATCCACAAGCTAATCCTTCAAAAACGACGAAGTTTGCTCTTTCTCCTCTTGCGTTCTTTCTCCAAAAACCCTAGTGTAAATCTCCAATTGCCTAAACTGAACCAATTCAGTTTTGACCCTTAATTAATTCACCAAAAATGAATTAAAATAATAGGGTATGTAAAAAGACCAAAATACCCTTTAAAAATTCGGATTGGACATTTCCTTATCCAAATAGCCCAACTTCCAAAGGTATCTCACTCATACGAACTTGGAATTGTGCAAACTCGGCGACGTTGGAAAGAATATTCCAAGATATTTCCTACGATACCTGGAACCACACTAACTCATCCTGAGCTAGAAGTTATGGCCGTTTGAAGTTGACAAAAAACTCATTTGTTTTCCTAACTTAACAAAATTTCCAGATTTTCATTCTTTCCAAAAATGACTATTTTCAATTATTAGCTTCCTCCTAGTTATTTCAAATTGCGAGATGTTACAGAACAACTTCACATTTTATATCACATCATTGGTCCTCTCATGAAACCCAAACTCAAACAATTAGCATACCGAAACGTGGAACCCGATCCCAATGTTATGCCGAAAAGTGGCAACCGATCCCATATTTATGCCAGAACGTGACAATCGATCCCAGTTAGTTATGTCGGAACGTGGCAACCGATCTCATTCACACACCACAATCACAATCACAAGTACATCATCAAGATCATACATTTACATTATGATTTCATGGCAATCATCATTCATCTATCTCATTTACAACAAGTGCGATCAACATTGCAAAATTCATACATATACAAGTATCATAATGAAGCAAGAACAAATAAACATCACACAAACATAGAATCACAACCATCACCTACCTCGAAACAAGCTTGAAACCCTAAGAAACTTGATTCTTCCCTTTCCGGATTGGTTCCGCTTATTCTTGATCTACAAACAATCAATATAATGCGGGAATCAATAAACAATTATTAATTACCCGGATTACTAACAAATCTAACAAACCCTAGATCAATCCATGATCCCAACAATCCAATTTAGGGTTGTTTCCACCATAGATTCAAGATCAAAATCCTCCCCCATCGATATCAACCCATTCTATTACGTTCTACAGATCAAAAAATGGATTCGGGGAGTTAAAAGCTTACCTTTAGCCTCAAGAATGGTGAAAAATGAGTAGAAATTGCCTAGGGTTCGTTCCTTAGCTCTAAAAGTTGAAAATTGCCAAATAAGGTCGTTTAGGGATTTATTAACGACTTTAAGTCGCGTCGGTCCCGCTACAGCGGCCCTCACCCTGTTGTAGGGGCCCCGCCAAAGCGACCAGAACCCCCGCCCCAGTGGCTTTCTTGAACCAGTGAGCTAATTAAATATTCATGTCCCGTCGAGCCCACCACAGCGCCCATATCCCATTGTAGCGGCCCCGCCAAAGCGGCATTTTTTAAACAGAATGCTATTTTAAACAATTCCAACTCCCCATTCCACAACACACTTCTAACCCACGACGCTCAGAAAATATCCTTCATGCTAAGATCGATTCCCGGAGTACTACTCACCCGAATTCAATTTCGTAAAGTCATACGGATTCCTTAACAAGTTATCTAACCACTCATGCAATCAAAACCATAATTACTCCACCCGATTGTTACCAGATTTCCCTACACCTTGGTGATTCCGATTTTCTCCAAATCTGGACACGGTTGGGAAAATCCAAATACTACGAAAAAAGTTTTTTCTGCCTCAAATTTTCCCATGTTGACATTTCTATAACGACGGAACCCGGTAGTTACAATCTTTTAGCAACTGCTTAACGACAGCATGCCTCAATTTTATGTGTATGCTCTTACCGTTATAAATTTATTCTTTGCAATATCAATTGCAGCTTGACAATTAGAGTATATATATATATATATATATATATATATATA
>JAJOOS010080615.1:0-25079 GCA_029582725.1 Solanum chiquidenum | reverse complement strand
TTTGACTCATTCTAAAAGCATTGGGTAACCAACCCATTTTAAATGGGTAAAAATGAATGGATACCCATATTTATGACTAATTTTACAACCCCTATTTAAGACTAAAGGATGCTTTTAAGATAAAGTGTTAGTGATTTGTGAAATGTTTCCTCACATTTGAAAGAAATCAAGATTTAGATGCTTAGATAGGTAATCTGAGTGGACTCATATTTGACTCATTCTAAAAGCATTGGGTAACCAACCCATTTTAAATGGGTAAAAATGAATGGATACCCATATTTATGACTAATTTTACAACCCCTATTTAAGACTAAAGGATGCTTTTAAGATAAAGTGTTAGTGATTTGTGAAATGTTTCCTCACATTTGAAAGAAATCAAGATTTAGATGCTTAGATAGGTAATCTGAGTGGACTCATATTTGACTCATTCTAAAAGCATTGGGTAACCAACCCATTTTAAATGGGTAAAAATGAATGGATACCCATATTTATGACTAATTTTACAACCCCTATTTAAGACTAAAGGATGCTTTTAAGATAAAGTGTTAGTGATTTGTGAAATGTTTCCTCACATTTGAAAGAAATCAAGATTTAGATGCTTAGATAGGTAATCTGAGTGGACTCATATTTGACTCATTCTAAAAGCATTGGGTAACCAACCCATTTTAAATGGGTAAAAATGAATGGATACCCATATTTATGACTAATTTTACAACCCCTATTTATGACTAAAGGATGCTTTTAAGATAAAGTGTTAGTGATTTGTGAAATGTTTCCTCACATTTGAAAGAAATCAAGATTTAGATGCTTAGATAGGTGAGTTTCATAATGAATGAAGTAATGAAATTATGGGTTTTAAAAGAGCTATTCTAATATGAAGTTATGATTGGATTTGTAGTTTTAATTGTTGCCTTTCCAAATATTTTGACTATGATATGATTCTGACTTTGTCTATTCCGTTGGGATTTTACTTAGCATTGAGAAGACTTTGGAATGGAATCCTTACTGCAAGTAGAGGTTTGATATTTAGAAGTAGTTCCTTTGTCCCTAACTGCGTGCCCCCGTAGAATTTATCTTAGGCAGACATGGCTAGTGGATCAACCTAACCTAATATGTATGGTCCTTATCTTGGCAAGTTGGAAAATCTCTTTTCGGTGGAAAAGACACCAGATTCCATCTTATAGAACACATGGTCTATATCGGTCAACGGTAAATTTACCACAAAAGAACTATTTGTTCTTTAAAAGTTTTATGACTTCGTTAAAGACTATTATTTCATCTTATGTTATGATATTCAGATTACTTCTTTGACCTTACATTCAGTTATTTCAATTTCATTATCTATCAGTTGGATGTTTTAAAACTTGGTCATTGCATAAGTTTATGTATTTCAGTTTCATATTCATTTTTGTGTCTCAAATTCAACATGTCCTGCTTCACGAATTATCATGCATATATATCATACTCAGTACATTCAAAGTATTTATTCACATACCTCGTTGGATCGGAGCTTTAAACTAGCAGGTGACGATTTCTTTCGAGCACTCAAGTCAGTTTGTAGTTATAGTATATAATTTACATTCACATGTATTTATTTAAAGGAGAAAGGGTCATGTCCTTGCTTATTTTAATAAGTTTTAGTATAGGTTTCATAGATAGTTAGTTAGAGTTGTTGTATTCACTCTACTCTATTCCATATTCGTTTCACATTACAATTGTTATATACATAAACTTTGTTACAAAATATATTGAACTACTATTACACATTTATGCTTCTGATGAGTCATTTTAATTCTTATATATGTTCATATTTAGTTGCTCATATTGACTATGCGAGTAACAACGGTTAGCTTGGAGTGAATTGTGATTCTAAGCACTGTGTTATGACTAAGGTGTAGTCTCGGGACGTGATGGTTTGGATGCTTAAGAACAAGTAGGTTAAAATAAACTTATTCTTTAACATCCAAAAAATGTTGATAATCACAAACAATATAAATTGAAAACATCGCACCGATAGAGAAGAGGAACTAACCTGAAATCCAATTGGTCCTCGACCAAAACCTCGGGCCCAAATACTCTATCTAACTCAACAATGATAACAAAAGTATAAAAATTCTAATGAACCAGAAAAAGGGATCATAAATAATCAACATACAAAGGACTAACTCAAGATTCTTCTCTCGTAGAGGAATAAAACAACCCAAAAGTACAAAACAACTAGCTCCATCCTATGGGGATAATATTCATCCAAGGATCCAAGTCTAAAAAAAGGAAAGGGACTTCATTAAAATTACCAGTATACCAAGATCAAACCTCACAAAGAAATAAAAACCACACGGTCCCCGCAACAACGAAGGGAACTTAACTAAATAAACACTCACAAAAAGAAGTTATAAATGCTAAATGTCAACCTAGACTCATTCCAAGGCCTTAATTGCACTGACTACCCAAAAATGAAGGGGAATCAACTCCTAAGAGATAAACAACACTAAGAAAATCCCTAAAAAAGGAAACTCCAACCGAAAATATGGATTGCACAAATCTAAACTAGCGAAAGGCACAAACATGAATATAAAAAGGATAAGGAAGATAATCCTAACCCTTAACACACAATCCCAAATCACATCCAATAAATGGGAAACATTATTTAAGAAATCTCAATGTAAGAACAAGTACACCGTAACCTTCCTCAAAGTTAAACACGAGATCTCCAAAACTACTAAACTTGAGTTGTTCTCTTTAAATAACCTTCGAGCATTGCCATACTAGAAAAGTTTTTATCACAACTTCAATATGGAAATTTAGAAATAACATTTGAAATAATTAGAGAAAGACCCAAAAATTGACTTAAAATGAGAAAGTGGGACCCACACCAAGAATCCAAGAAATGACTTAGCCAAAAGATCCTGAATAGCTAAAGGAACATGAACCCAATAAAATGGACACAATCTGAACTCGGAAAAGGGCTAAAATAGTCCATGCAATAAAATAAAAGAAAATTCACGAAAATAATTCTTGGGTAGCCCTTTTCGGGAATAAATTACCTCTTCTTAAAGCTCCCCACACTTTTTCGATCGCTCCAATACGTCGCCACTCTAAAACCTAAATCATTGCAACTGAAATCGCCCAATTTGGAGCTCCCTAAGTCTCAAAATCATCTTTCAAAAAAGAGGAATAAATCTATAAAATGGGCTATTGGTCTTAATTAAAAGTCTAGTCAGTTGGCCCTCGCCAACATGATTGGCCATTCTGCAGGCAATCACAAATGCAGTTGTTTTACGTGAATGCACTAGCAAAGACTGCTACCATCCGCGAATGCAGCCCCTTGGTGTGTGAATTTGCTGTCTTGGGTACAAAGACTCCCAGATCAGCACAACAACTAATGTGCTTAGCTATGATGGTCCTTCAAGAGTTGATGGAACCGTCTGAATCACACTCCCTATGAGTGGGGAATTTTCAACTTATTTAAGGCTTTTTTCTTATGATTTTATGATACTCAAGTAGAGAAAGAGTATAATTTTTCATTGAGTTGTGTTGATTTCATGTATTTGTTGCTTGAAAGGAATGTGATGGAAAATAGTGGATAAAGGACCTACACTCGAAGAAAAATTATCTCTGATGTTGCTCTTGCGAAGAGAAGTTCTCTTCTCTAAGATGGTAAACTAAAGTTAACTAGTCTCTTAAGAGATCACACAAGGTTCACTTTTGCGATGGAGCTAAGAAAGACATGGTTTGCTTTAGTGATAAGATTTTCACATTTGCAAACATCCAACCGATTAAGCAAGGCCCAAATGTCTAGACAAGGTAAGAATTTGAATTTACGGATTTTGAACCCAAATTCTCACAAACAATTTAGGAGAAACAGTTTTGCATTATTCAATTATTGATCATTGTTAAATTTTATCTTTTAGATTAGGTTAGAATATTATTGAAGAACTCATAGTATTACAATTAAATAGTTTTTGGTTGAGACTTTGAAGCCAAGTAGCCTCATTATTTATCTTTTGAATTGAAGATTGTGTTCTTAACAGTAATATTTCATATCATATCTTCTTTCCCTTGCTTTATATTTTCTTGAGTTATGGGGTTTGGTGCTAGAAATAAGCAATTCCTTTAGATCCTTGATTTCTCATTCTATTACTTTTTTGTTTGATTCCATGTTTTTATTCATGAAACGAGTTTTGTCTAATTTTTATGTTTTTATTTTTTATTTGAGAGTGCACGCTCAGATCTAGCTTAGATCTTAGCGGGTTGCTCGAAAGAGAATCCATGAAGTGGAAAATTTGATTGATAATCACATTTTAGCATTGAATCTTGAGGTTACTCTAATGAGAGATTTAGATTTTCATTGTTGAATGCAAGTCTTGCTTGAAAGAGATGTCAAAATTAAGGTATTATGTGTTGTGTTGTAATACATGACTGAGACAGAAAGGATATTTCGTGATATAGTACAATGATATAAAAATAAGATTTGTGTTGTTGAAGATGACCTAGCCTACCTATGATTGAATTAGTATGTCTTGAGATTGCAATGGATCATTGAATGAGAATTGAATTCCAAATTTCCCAATTTCAATTATCCCTTGCTTGATTTTTTATTTTCACAATCTTAATTTGGTTACCTTCACCAACCACCTTTTGATAATTGTGTATTATGATGTTAAGATTCAAACTAGTAGCTTGTACTTCTTTTCTTTACGACTACCGACAAATTGTTCCTTTTGGGATTTGACCATGGCTCTCTTGTTCGGTATTTATATTTCTAATAACCTCTTACTATTTAGATTATTTTCAGAGTAATTTGAGGGTTATCAAAATTGGTGCCATTAACGGGGAACCATTAAGCGTATTGAATTTGGTAAGGATTTATAGTTTATTTCTTTCTATCTAAATATTGAATAGTTTTCATTACTTTCTTTTTTATTTGCGTTTTGGCTTCATGTGATAACAATAAAATTCTTCGGCTTGTGAGCCGTATGAGGATAGCCCATTGCCTTGTCTTGAAGAAAAATGGGTTGAGATGATCATTGATAAGCAATTAGGTGTATGCAATGGTTCCAATCCAATAACATTCCAATATGCTAGAATCACTCATTTGGAGGCCAATGATTATGAAAGTCAATGCTCAAATGACCTAGTGAGCTTCTTACTCTTGCCTAATGCTCCAAAGCAAAAAAATGATTTGAGGTTTGGTAAGAAATTCAAGTTATAGAAGTGGATAGAATGAGATAAACTCTTGATGCTCTCATGTACTACCCATGATCTTCGGAAATAAAATGATCTAAAGTTGGGAAGAAGATTCATTGCCTTCAAGTAAAAAATACACAGGGTGATGTAACCAATGTCGTGCCTCAACGTTTAATTTTTTGCTTGATGGGAGTAACTCATCAGTATCTATATAAATTTAATTTTGAGTTTTTGAATTTAGCTTTGGCTAGACTTTCGTTTGGACTAATCCTCATGATTTTGAAATATTTGGAGTTGATTTGAATAGGTTTGGAGACAAGGATCTTTAATGAAATGAAATTCGGGGCAAAAACCCTTCAAAATTATGACTGGGAGAACTTTTTAGGTGCACAATCTCACCCAATAAAGCTGGGAGGATCACCTAATATGCCTTGAGCTCGTTAATATGGAAATAAACTGACCTGCGAATATTGGCTTCTTAAATTCCAAAAGCGAGAAGTAGTTCGCTTAAGTGAAGTTTCAAAGCGGAAACCTCTCGCTATAGCACAAATCACTGAAGAACTACCCCCAACCTTTTTCTAGGTCGTAAGTCTCACAGTGAGGTTTTAAAAACCCTACACCATGACCCTCGACCAACCCCACACACCTTCTAACTCCCTCTCTCTCTCTCAAAAGAGCTAAGGCTTTCTCAAAAGCCTGATCAATGATCCTGGGAATGTCCGTCTCAACCCCTGCAGCTCAATACATCTGTTGATCGGGCAAGTCTGCTTATATGATAAATCATCACTAGGTCTAGGAGAGAGGATCAGTAGGAGTAGGGGAAGGTCTCAAAGTAGCAGTAGCAGATACAAAAATAGTACAGGCAGAAGGAACAGTAAAAGAGGTAGAAATACATGCATGCTTCACTGACAGAAAAGGAGTGATAGCCCCAACTGTTGTGTATTGTTGTGGAAACTTCCTCCTAGTGACATCATCACGCAAGCACTCAGCCTCAATCCATGAGATAACACTAGAGGAGGTTGGGGTGATCTTCACATTTGTGGATGCTCTGAAGGGAACTATTTCAGTCTTTTTTGTCTTAGTTGATGACATGTTGTCTTTCTTTAATAAAATAATTAAAGTAATATTATTTCATTAATTGATTATTTAAAATTATTAATTAGAAACTAAATAAAATAAATTACGATTTTCCATCTACAAATGTGTAAAAATAAAACATAAAAAGAATCCTATAAAAAATGCCACATATCCCATGAAGGATCATTTTTGAAAAAACATTTAAATTTTGTGCTCATAACTGATGTTAATGTGTTGATATGCAACAATGAAGGTTGAAGAACAAGAATAGTACATAACGTTGCGAAAAAGAACAAAAAAGTTGGAAAATTTGATGAAAAGAGAAGCTGGACTCACAAAAGCCACTCGGCGGCTCGCCGAGTGAGCCTCCAGCTAGCCAAAAGTTCTAGAACAGTAGCCCATGTATCAATTAAACTTGGCGAGAAAAGGTAATTCGGTGACACGCTGAATGGATCGACTATCTCGATCCTGCTCACCGAATCTTCTAAAACAATTGGATATAGGAGAGACAACCAAAAGGTGAGATGAAGTGCAACTCAGTAGATCGCCTAGTCGATCGTTGATCTTGACTAACATTGCCAATTAGACTCGATGTTGAGTTTTTGGAACGTATTAATACATCTTTTCAAAGAAAAAAAGGAGTTCCTAGAATGTTTATTCCCTAGTTTTTGAGAGTTTTCACATTTTTACATTGTTGAACATTCTTGATGAAGATTTGGATCTTTGATTTGAGGTTTTTGGATTCTAGCTATAATCTTGGTATTGGGTATTGCTGATTGTTAACAATTAAAATGGATAATATTTTTAGTAACGATTACTTACTTTTCCCTACGTTTTGCTAAAACCCCCTACCTTAGGGGTTTGATCATGTAGTCGAATGCCTTTATTAGATTATGGGTATTGTTAATTGCTGAATTTTATGTTGCTTTGAAATGGTTACAATTTTTTGTTCGTGTTTTAAGTGATGAACTGAAGTTACAAATTTAGTTCTAGCTTAGTTCTCTATGCTTGCTTGAGAAAGATGTATATGGTAGAATGAATGATTGATAATTGTATTGGTTTGCATCTTTACAACGCAACTTGAGAAAATGGGTTAATTAAGGAATTGGGTTGATTGGTATTGTGAAGCTTGTTGAGGTTCGAGAGAACTCAGTCAAAACATGATTGTTGATCCAGTGATGACTATTGTATTCAACACCTATCCTACCCATTGAGATATAACACTTTGTAGAAATTAGTAATCACTCATTAAGTGAAATTAGCATTTGATTAATCACATTCCTAAGGTATTCACTCTAATCAATCAAGTCTCGTGTTAATTATTGTTTTTAGAACTTCGTTACTGAATCTCCCCTTTTGATATTGATAACTAAAATATTGAGATTTATTTTATGTTAGGCAATACTTTACCTCTACAAAAGATTAGAACATATCTTTACTCCATAATTGAATTATCTACCATACACTCCCTGAGGATCGACCCCAACTCATCGTTGGGTTTATACTTGTTAGCGACTGCCTATACTTTGAATAGGAAGATGTATAGTTGAGTGTTATAAAAAATGGCGTCGATGCCGGGGAGTCGTGTTTATAATTCTTTTATTAAAGTATTTTAGTGAGCTAATTTTGTTGTAGTAGAATTTTATTATTTGTGTTCTTGTTGATTGGTCAAAAATAGGTAAAGAGATGAGTGTGAACGAGAGCAATGCAAGTCGCATTGGGAATAATGACTACATCAAAAATTTGCATAATGTCAATGTGGATCAACTTGTAAGTGCCGTCGCTATTCGATTACCCCCAATTATGGGTAATGCGGTATTTCATGTGACTAGCAGTATGTTGCAGCTATTGCAAATGAAAGTCCTTTTTGCGGGACTTTCTCATGAGGACCCTCATGACCACATTCGCAACTTCGTGGATGTGTGTGGACAGTTTTCCTTCAAGAACATCACTCAAGATTCAGACCGACTCCGATTGTTTACTTTTTATCTAATGGGGGAAGCAACAAAGTGGTTGACTGAACTACCGAGAGAGTCTATCACTTATTGGGATGAGCTCACGGAAGTGTTTTATGAAAAATTCTTCCCTCCCTCAAAGATGTTAAGTTGAGGGATAATATTCAGAACTTCTAGATGATTGATGTTGAACCTATTCATGAAACGTGGTTGAGGTTCCAAAAGTTGCTTCTTCAATGTCCTACTAATGGGTAGTCGGAAATTGTGCTATTATAATATTTTTACTGGAGTCTTGAAACCATCAACAAAGGTGTCACCGACCTACTCATGTTGGGTGGAATCATGAGACAACCATTTGACATAGCATCTGCATTGCTTGATGAGATGACCAAAATTAATGGTGCATGGTACACAAGGGAAGCTTAGGTGTCGCCTATGCATATTGGGTTAACCAAAGAACAAATGGAAAAGAACAAAGAACGTGATGAAAACATGTCCAAGATAATGAACCAAATGGACCTATTGATGAAACATGTCATGGGAGGTGGTTACAAGGCTGTGAATGCGCTTTGTGCTAATAGTGGTGTGAGTCCTGATGACGTACTATTTGAGGCCATATACAATGAAGAGGTTCAATTCTTGTCAAACCAAGATGTGGGTTCTCGTCCGAGCTATCCAAGCCCAAGTGGGAATCAAGGTTTGATTAGAGATTGTGATGATGGTTGGATATATCGAGACCGAGATTGGCGTGATCGAGGTGCTAATTGGAGGGATAGAGATGGTGATAAAGATCATTACGTGCCTCCTCATGAACGTCCAAAGCCAAAGGGCTATGTCCCGCATCATAAACAAGATGGAATGATCAGATAAGGTACTTAAACACATGAAGGATGATGTCTCATCTTTAAATTAGACAATGACCTCGATCTCGGATAAAGCAGCTTGAGATTCAAATGGGTTAAATTTCTGGTAACCTAAATTCAAGACCGAAATGGGGTCTTCTTAGTGATACCTTGGTAAATTTTAAGAATGAGGCTTGAATGCAAGGCCACGTCATGCCACAACGTTAAATAAGGTGCTTCATGGGAGGAAACCCATATTTTTCTTCTTGTGTTTGAATAACGTTTGTTGGATGTACAGGTTTAATGTTCGAATTTGGGGAGGAAAAGGCAATTGGGCTAGATAAAGTCACATTGGCGAGCCTGATATAGCTCCCTTTTTTGAACCAGCTTTAAGGATGGTTTTCTGTTAAATTCGATGGGCTAAAGTCCACTCGACGACGTTAATTGACCTCGCCCATCAAGGAGCAAACTGATGGGTCAAGGGCCTTTCAACCGTTTTAAATTCAAATCCTTTCCTTAATTTAATTTTTTCAACTCTTGCACTCTTACACTCAAACATTAGATCATATCTTTCTAGTTTAATTTATATAGGTGTCCTTGTGTGGTCATAATTTAAGGTGTTGCCCTTCCTTCTCTCTTTCCTTTAGTGTTTTCGCGTCTACATTGAGGTTGGTTTTCCGAAGTTGGTTTAAATTGCATAAATTCTGTTGTGCATGTGTATAAGTAGTTTATAGATATATTATTTGCCTTGATTGTGTGCTAAATTAATTGTTGAAATTTAATTTTAAATCATGCTTGCCTGATAACCTGTTTAGCCTAAATTTATTTAAGTTTCACGTTTGAATTGCTTAAATTGTGTTGGCGTGCATGTTGGGTTTTGTGTGGGTGAAGCCCGGGTAACCCAAATTCAACCAAACAACTTGAATTTTCCCAATGATGAATTGGGTGACATTGTTCTAAAAGGAAAAATCAATGTTTTGTTAAATTTAGATAAAATGGGGGGATGTCTGAGTACCCCAACATAGATAATCATTCCGGCTAAGCTTGAATTGCGTAGAATTGTCCTTTAGTTTTGTTATCGTAGGCTATTCATTGAGAATTGGAGTTTGAGTTGGGAATCTAGCACGTCGGGCTATTTTGCGAGCTGAATTTAGCTCGCCGAGTGACTCGTTGGTTCGTTAATTGACCCCCCCCCCCATATCTCATTTTTGACATGCAATGTTCGTAAATTATTCTATGACTTTCGGTGATACGCTTGTGCTCACCGAGTTAACTCTGTGACTTACCGGATAACTTTGATCTCACTTTTTTTATTCCCATAATGGTTGATTATTTCTGTAACTTTTGGCTAGGTACTTTCTGATCACCGAGTGAACTCGCCGACTCGCCGAATGGTCTTTGGTGTCGCCCTTTTGTGTTGAATTGGTGTTGGATTGTTTTGTAACTTTTGGTGAGCCTTCTATTGCTCGTCGAGTGGTTTGGTGAGTTTTCACGCAACTTTTAAAAAAAAGGATATTTTGCTAACCCTTTTCTTCCACATGTGTTTTATTGGTGTTTTCCTAAAGATATGGCTACACAAAAGCTTCCTGTAAGAGGTCCAGCACCCCGAAAGAAGGCAAAGTGGGTTATAATCATAGCAGAGGTCACACCTCCGCGAGCTACTCAGGCTAAACCTCCTCAGGGGAATGTTATAAGAAAGGGGAAGAAGCATGTAATAGAAAGTTCAAGTTTGAGGTCGAGTTCATAAGACAACGTGGGCATCGACTCCACCCATATCACCTCCACTGAGTCTAAGAGGAGGAAGTTGTGGGGTCTAGGACTCTAATACATACACCGACAACTTAAGGAGAGTTTCTCAAAAGAAAACACTAAAAGTTGTGATCTAAAGAAGTTCATGATCCTTTGGCAAGATTGCAAGCACTCTCGATGCCTCCAGCACCTATAGCAGCACGAACAACTCAAGTTCCTCCAGCCCTAGCACCTCCAACTCGATCCATGAACCGACTGAAAGCCATTGGCTTGCAGACTATTTTAGAGAAAATGTGATTGTCTTTAGATGATGTACTAGAAATGTATCCGGTTGTGTGGGAGACACTCCGTTTCCACAAGTTTCAATAGTTCACCAAGCCCCGAAATCCATATGTTCCTTCATGGGTTTCAGAGATTTATATAGGTTATGCGAAGTTGATCCCGAAAGGGAAGAACAAAGATGGGTCAATGGAACCAGTCGATTTTGTTAAGGTGCATGGTAAGATGGGAATGTGCAGGAAACTATATTAATGATATGTCGAACTACACTACACACACTATTCATTATTCGATCAATAAGGTAAAGACCAATACATTGGATGACCTGAAGTGGTGTTTGGCCCCGTTGATGAGTGATGCTACTCCTCCATGGCTAGAGGTAGGAATAGTTATTGAGAAGAAATACTTGAATGTTGTTGCTCGATATTATTTTTGTTTCATCTCCAGCACGTTGAAGCCTTCACAAAATAAATTGATCATCAGATATCTAAAGGTTGCACTATTGGGGTGTATTGTCAATTGGGAGAAGCTAAATCTCGAGGCCATAATTTCACCGGAGATGGTGAAGTGGGCAAAACAAAACCAAACCTCATTTCCATTTCAAGTACTTATTAGTGACTTGTGTCGCCGAGCTGGTGCGCCCTTTGTGGCAAACATGGATACTGAGGTGAGTACGACATTGTCTACTAATATTCGGAGGAATGAAACTGAGTACACCAAAGATGAGGAAGAAAAGAGGAAGAAGGCTCTGGTAGACACTTCTACAGTGGTCGATGTATAGGCCATGAAGGTCGACACTACTCAGTTAACTCTGATATTTGAGCTGACAAGTATACTCAGCTTCTCCTCCTCTACTACACCTGCTCGTGATACTGTTTCCTGTCCCCTTTGACATTTGCCATGGTATATAAAATGGGAAACCTTGCCTATTCGACCAATGTTAGGTCCTCGAGTGTTGAAACCGGTGTGCCGTATATGATCAATCGAGCGATAGCAACGACATTGGCTCCCATTCAGGAGTTGAAAGCAATGCAGAAGATGATCATGTCCCAAGGGGCAGAATTAGATGCCCTCACCGATCGAGTTGAGGTATGCTAGATGTCTGACCGTATATCTACGGTTGTGATAACTTTAAATACTAATATTACCAATCTACGATGTGATGTGGATGAGCTGAAGTCCACCAATATCTCGATGTTGTGGGGAAATATTGATATTCCCGAGGACCCCAGTATGGTTATGCCAGTTGTTCCTGATATCCCTCCGGTTACTTTGACCGGAGATGATATAACATCTAATGATGATGGAGGGATCGACACACCAGAGACATCTGAGGAGGAGCTAGAGACTCTTGAGGACACAGTGTTCAAGGATCTAGAGGACTTGGAGGGATATTTGGTACGGGTGGAAACAAAGGCCTCACTGTGCGACACACCCATTATTAGCTCGAGCGGATCTCAGTCCACAGAGGAGATGCTTGCATTGACCTCCAGAGTTGGAGTCGAGCCAGACACTAATAACCAGATTGAGGTCACACCAAATGTGCAAATTTCACCTCAAGCCTAGCCTGACAAGGGGATTTTTACTCTCCCTCCATTTAGTTTCATTTTGATACATTCAATTTTTTTATTACATATTGAGGACACTGTGTAGTTGTTTTGGTGGGGTGAAGCTATTTTTATACCTAGCCTTTTGTTTTTATTTTGTCTATTTGATATTTTGGTTTTATTTCATTGTTTCTGTGCTGATTGTGTGATTGTGTCTGATTGTTGTTGTCTTTTTCATTTGAGTGTCGGTAACGATCAATATCGATGACTTGAATAGCGCTCTTGATGAACGACATGTTTGTGCAAGTCCAACGAGGGAATTTGAGTTGCAAAAGTCATTTGTGAAATCTTAACATCTCATTTTGACTAGTTGTATTCTCGAAGTGACTCTTGTAATTATCATTGCACGCGAGCTTAACTTGTGGAGTCATGATAAATGATTGTGTTTATTGTGGTGAGATTTACTTGAAATATGTGCAGGGTGATAACTAGAACTTGTCCCTTGGTCCAATTGACTAACTTTTATGAATGAAGGAAATGATCTTAGGCATGAAATTTTTAGAGTTAACCTATTCGCTATACCTTTGTGTGACATCCTTGTGAGTTTGTGAACCTTGCTTGGCACCATTTGAGCCTAACCTTTTCTTTGGATGAAATTTGAACACATATTTCCTTCTGCTCCGCAACTAAAACTTGCATGAAACATTAGTTTGTTTGAATAGTCAACTTAGGCCAAAAGCCTAAGTTTGGGGTGTTGTATGAATGAGGAAAGAAATCAAGCAAGAAGTTTATGAAGCTCATCCTTGGATACTTGTGTTAAAGAAAAAAATGGAACCCTTCAATTAAAAAAAAGAGAGAAAAAGGTTAAAAGAGAAAAAGAAATGATAAATATTATATCCATTGAGCAAGGTTGTGGAAATAAAAAGGGTTGTTCGACGAGATATACCAAATTTTTTGTGTGCTTGAAGAGGCCAAGGATGAGTCGTGAAAGATGAAAAGAATGAAAAAGAAAATGAAAAAAGTGAAATTTGAGGCATGCTTCATCAAGGTAGAAATCACTAAGCCAAAATGACCATACCCGTACAGTCAGCCCAATTAAAAGCCTTGAAAGACCTTTTTGATCTTGCATGAGTCGAGTGATGTGTTGGTTGGAAAATACGGGCAGGCCTATGAGTAAAATCATGCTTGTTTTCCTCATTGGGAGTGTAAGAGTTGATTTCAATTCCTAAATTGTATTCCTTGATTGTCTTTGCAGAGCATGAAATCATTTTTTATGTGAGGGCATTTGAATACTCTTGTTGAGCATAGATTTGCATTTGAAGTAAGCATTGTGAGCTTGAACTATATTTGATGATGGCTAGTCACAATTTGAAACTTTTAGTGCACAATTGAGCATTGCATGTGTGAATTGAACCTTGTGTGCATTCATGTTGATTCTAAAAGAGCACTATTTGTAGACATCCATGTTGGCCTAGTTGATCTTGTGTTTAACTTGAGGACAAGAAAAATTTTAAGTTGGGGGTGTTGATGAGTCAGGAATTTCAACTTATTTAGGGCTTATTATTAAATGAATTAGTCTCCTCAATGCCTATTTTTGTTCTCATAACTGATGTTAATGTCTTGATATTCAGCAACTAAGGTTTAAAAATAAAGCAACGACATTACGATGTGAAAAGGAGCGAATATGATGGAAAAGCTAAAGAAAAGAGAAGTTGGAGCTCACAATAGCCACTCGGCGACTTGCTGAGTGAGCCTCCAACTCTCCAAAATTTCCTGAACCGTAGCCCATGTGGATCGGCGATCTAGATCATGCTTGCCTAATCTTCAGAACAATTGGATGCATGACCCACAATTAAAGGTGAGATGAAGTGAAACTCGGTGAATCGCCCAGTCGATCGGCAATCCCGACTAACGTCGCCAATTGGACTCCGTATTGAGTTTTTGGGAACATATAAATCAATTTTTTTCAGAGAAGAAAAGGATTTCCAAGAGAGTGTATTCTCTAGTCTTTGAGATTTTTTACATTTTTACATTGTTGAACATTCTCGGAGAAGACTTGGATCTTTGATTTGATGTTTTTGGATTCTAGCTTTAATTTTGGCGTTGGGTATTGGAGATTGTTGACATTTAAGATGGATAATCTTTTTGGTGTCGATTTCATACTTTTTTCTATGTTTGGCTAAAACCCCTTACCTTAGGGGTGTGATAATGTAGTTGAATGTATTATTTAGCTTATGTGTATTGTTATTTGCTGAATTTAATGTTTTTTGAAATGTGTTCAATCGTTTGTTCGTGTTTTAATTGATGAACTGAAGTTCCAAACTAGCTTAGTTCTCTATGCTTTCTTGAGAAAGAGGTATAGGGTAGAATGAATGATAATTGTATTGATTTGCATCTTTACAACCCAACTTGAGAAAGTAGGTTAATTAAGGAATTGGGTTGATTGGTATTATTAGGCTTGTTGAGGTTCGAGGGAACTCACTTGAAGCATGATAGTTGATCGAGAGATGATTATTGTATTCAAATCCTATCCTGCCAATTGAGATTCAACAACTGGTAGCAATTAGTAATCACCCTTTATTTGATGATTGCTAGTCACCGTTTGAAACTTTTAGTGCGCAATTGAGCATTGCATGTGTGAATTGAACCTTGTGTGCGTTCATGTTGAGTCTCAAGGAGCACTAATTTTAGACATCCATGTTGGCCTGATTGATCTTCTATTTACTTGAGGACAAACAAAAGTTTAAGTTGGGGGTGTTGATGAGTCGGGAATTTCGACTCATTTAGGGAATATTATTCAATGAATTAGTGTCCTCTATGCCTATTTTGTGCTCATAACTAATGTTAATGTGTTGATATGCAGCAATTAAGTTTTAACAACAAGGAAAGGACATATCCATACGAAAAGGAGGGAAATGTTGGAAAAGCTGAAGAAAACAGAAGTTGGAGCTCGCAATAGCCACTCAGCGACTCGCTGAGTGAGCCTCCAGCTCTCCAACAGTTCCTGAACAGTAGCCCATGTATCAAGTCAACTTGGCGAGCAAAGGGTGATTCGGCGACACGCTGAATGGATCGACGATCTTTATCCTACTTGCCTAATCTTCCAGAACAATGGTTACATGAGCCACAATAAAATGGCGAGATGAAGTGGAACTCGGCCGATCTCCGAGTCGATCGGCGATCTCGACTAACCTCGTCAATTCAACTCCGTGTTGAGATTTTGGGAATGTATAAGTAATTTTTTTCAAAGAAGAAAAGGATTTCCCAAAAAGTGTATTCCCTAGACTTTGAGAGTTTTCACATTGTTACATTGTTGAACACTCTCGGAGAGGATTTGGATCTTTGATTTGAGGATTTTGGATTCTAGCTTTAATTTTGGCGTTGGGTATTGCAGATTGTTAACAATTCTAATGGATAATCTTTTTTGTAACGATTTCTTACTTTTTGTTCTGTTTGGCTAAAACCCCTTACCTTATGGGTGTGATCATGTAGTTTAATGCATTATTTACCTTATGTGTATTGTTATTTACTGAATTTAATGTTTTTTTAAATGGGTTCAATTGTTTGTTCATGTTTTAATTGATGAGATGAAGGTGCAAATTCGATTGTAGCTTAGTTTTCTATGCTTTCTTGAAAAAGAGGTATAGGGTAGAATGAATGATTGATAATTATATTGATTTGCATCTTTACAACCCAGCTTGAGAAAAGTAGGTTAATTAAGGAATTGGGTTGATTGGTATTGTTAAGCTTATTAGGTTCAAGGGAACTCACTTGAAACATGATAGTTGATTGAGATATGATTATTGTATTCAAAGCCTATCCTACCCAATGAGATTCAACAACTTGTAACAATTAGTATTAATCACCTATTAAGTGAAATTAGCAATTGATTGATCACATTCCTAAGGTCCTCACTCTAATCGTTTAAATATTGTGTTAATAGTTGTTGTTAGAACTTGGCTACTAAATCCTGCTCTTTTGATATTGATAACTGAAACTTCGAGATTTATTTTATTTTACACAATCATTTACCTCTACAAAAGATTAGAACATGTCTTTACTTCATAATTGAATTCTTTACCGTATCACTTTATATGGGATAGACCCCAACTCATCGTTGGGTTTATACTTTTTAGTGACCAGGTACACTTTAAATTGAAAGAAGTGTAGTTGAGTGATATCAATATGTATACATCTATATGTATATATATATATATATATATATATATATAAATATATTTATATATATACACAATTTCATTAGTTGATTATTCTAAAAGTAATAATTGCAAATTAAATAAAATAAAGGATGATTTTGCATCCACAATGTGTAAAAAGAAAACAAAAAAAGAATCCTAAAAAAACTACACCATTTCCCACGATGGATCACTTTTAAAAATAATTTAAAACTCAAGCTCAAGAGTAGTAGTCAACAATCCATACCTAATAAACACGCGGCAACCTAAGTTTCACACAACCTAGAAGTCATTTCTAACGATACTAAATGATACCAAAATCAAAGATGAACCTAATCTAAGGTTTCCCAGCTAAAAGCTACACTAAACAACCGAAGGAATGCCATATATTGATTAAGAATCAAGAAGCCTAACCTAATTTTAAATTTCAACCTAACATGCGATAATACTCAATAAATAATTAGAGAAACTACTCCAAGTCTAAGAATAGTGAAACGGTAACGTACCTCAAGGCTGAAACAACACACTAACCTCTGCTCTAGAGCTTTTCCCTTCCGAAGGGCGTCCACATTATATCATGGTATAAACTACATGGCAGGACTGCAAAAATCAAGCAAAATAATACCCATATAAATATATGAAATCAAAATGGAAAATCAATCCCAAAACACAATCATGGGACCTATATACGGAGTCTAAATATTGACTATAACATGAGGTCCTACACGGCTCAAGTAACTTGTTATCCAAAAATGCGCACAATCCGAGCAACAATCAATCCTAATCTGACCACACCATTAATTAGGTCAAGTGAATCACAAATGGAGAATTAGGAGGAAATTGTTGGATTTTACAAAGTTTTACGAAGGATTTCTCAATCTTGTAATATGGCCAAGTTGTTTCCAGATGCAACCCACCAAGAATAACTCAAATCCACCAAGAAATGCTCTCTAATTCGCTCAAAGACCAAGTCTTTAAATTGAGTTTGCATGGTGAAAATGACTATTAAATCTTATGACTGCTAGGTGATAAACCCCTCGCGAACATGAAGGGTTTCCTGCAAATATGGAGGTCAGCCATGTTGACCCTTCACAAATGTGGCAGTCCTCTCTGCAATGCTGGCCAAGCATTGCATCAGAAATTCACTAAGAATGGGGAATTGCCCTAATGGGAGCTTACAAGTCATTCGGAAGATTGTGAATGAAAACAAATTATGCTACCCAGTAAAAAGTGATATTCCAAACTAAAAGGAATCGAATAAAACTAACATATATCATCTCGTAAAAATGTTAACCCAAGTCAACACTTACAGCGAAACACCAAACAAAATGACAAAAGCCACTAACTCATCCAAAAACACCTTAGGATAAAAATCAAAGGTCGTTCTAGATCAAACTCGACATTTTTGGAGCTAACTACGCTGATTGAATTTCCATCTTAGCGTGTTTAACAAGATCGTTTACAGTAGTCAAACTTTTGCTAAAAATTTAAAGCAAAAATATCGAATGACACAAACTTATAATGAAAGCATCGAAACCCAAACCAACCACACTACTTGGACAAAATATACCTTTCGAAGTTGATGGAGCTGGCATAATCCTTATTCAACATAAGACTTTCAAGATGTTGACTAAAGCCAATGCTCTTTTATTTCAAAAGGCTCCAAAAGGAAAATCTTATCCCAAAGCACTCCCAAACACCTTGGGAAAGGTGCCACCTAATGCAATACCACAAAAGATCTACAACTAAGCTATGTGAATGGAAAAATAGTTAAAGTATGTAAAAATACAGAAATAACCTCGAGGGTCATTACATTTATTTTCTATCTCTGAATTCTAATTTGACGGTCAGGGATTTACTAAGTCTTGAATTACAAAAGATTACCTCTTAAAAGTGTAGAAAGAAGTGAAACAGAAAATCAAAGAACAAAAAAAATTTAGGTTGTAAGTACGGATAAGAAGAAGATGAAGATGAAAAGGATGACGACGTATTAATGTGTATCTCTAGGATTGAGGAGAAGAAGGCCTAAGTTAGATGTAAGAAGGCCATAAGTATACGAAGTAACCCGTCTTTTCATGAAACAATATTTTTCTTTGATCGAAGTGACTATTCATTTTTTTTTAAATAACATTTATGTTGTTCCGTTACTTTCAATATATTTCTTTCATGAAACATTGCTTTTTTACTAAGAAGAGAATTTTGCCTGAAACAATGTTTTTCTTTAAAAAAATGCTTTTCATGAAATAAACATAAGATTGTATGTCTCTTTATTTTATTTGATGCTGTTTCTATTCCGTGTAATAGCTTGTCAGTTTTGGTTATGGGCTATGTGTTTGGCTTACCTACTGTCTTTGTTAGTAGGTGTTATCAAGACATGAGATTTCAGGCAGTGACAATTATTAGACTTTTAACTTGGGGGGGGGGGTAGTTTTGAGTGAAAAAAATATTAAAAATCATAAAGTAGAGATAAATAGATGGGTGAGAAGTTTTAGATAAGAAAATAAATAATAAAAATCCTAAGAGAAATAATGAAAGAACTGTGAATTTCTAATTATGGAGTGGTTTTAAGGAAAAGAAAAAATTACCGAAAAAAGTGAATTACAGAAAAAAAAAAATTGGTAGAGAAGAAAATATATGTTTGGAAAGGAATTTAGAAATAGAAAAAAAAGAATAAAAAGGAAAGAAAGAACCCTATTTTAAAACAGTTGATAAATTATATAGGTGAGAAAAAAAAAGAACAATAACATAATAGATTTATCTTTTTAAAGGAAATGTAGAAAAAAATAATAACAATATAATAATAATTTTTTCTTTTTAAAGGAAATAGAGAGGAAAAAGTTGTATTTAATATTTTCTATAGGTTGTCATTTTGTGTCAATTCTTTCCCAAAACAAACTGAATCAACACACAAAAACAAATATTGTAGCACAAACCCAAAATCTACTTTCTTCTCAGCAGCCACACTTTCTCTTCTTCTCTATCTCTTGCAATTTTTATGCTAATTTGCAACTTTCCTCATACATGGATATGCTTAGATTTTTCCAAATATAGTCTTTTTCCCTACCCCTTCTTACATGTCCCTCTCCCGATAGATGACTCTTTCATTTCATGCTCCAAGGCACATCAAATCTTTAAGTACAGAGAAGATTTTACACTCACAAGAACACCACTCTCTTTAATCTGCATATCATCTCACAAAACATTTTTACTCCCTTCTCTGTCTCTCTTTACACTGTTCGAAGAATAGGTGTAGATTCGAGACCTATGATAATGAACAAATCACTACACCACAAGAGGTAAATCCTTAGTCCACTTTGTCTATTATTTATTAAACTACATTATTTATAAATCGGTGCTTTAGATCTTTATGATGTTTGTGATTTTATTTTCATTTGTTTTATGGATCTTGGGTATCGTGATGTATAATAGATATATGTTCTGTCAATATGAAGGCAATCATAGAATTCGTACATGCTCATTACGTCATATTAATCTTTGTACTTGTGGTGAGTTAGTACATACTCATCACATAAATTCTCCTATTATTGTTTCTATCCATGTAGTTATTGTTAAGATTTCTATTATTTATATTTCCCTTTTATTTTTAAACAAAAACTGGAGTCGAAGAATTGCTATTTAAGACTCAATTCACCACAAGACATGAAATATGTATATACATCTTTATTTATATCTTTATCTCCTTAGAAACTCACTCGTACATAAATGAATGGAGGGAGGAACACCAAATATTACATTCTCTATCTTGCTAACACCTTGTGTATGTCTTTTTTTAATCTACTTTTGGGTATTATATATTATTTACTTGTGTTTCTCATTTTGTATGACATTTTATATTTGATTGTAATAGTTATAATTAATTTCTACAGGTAACTTATAGTTAATTATGTCCATCACATAAAAGAGTCTTAACACAATATATTTTGTGGTTAAAACCTACTTCATAATTAAATTAGTAGTTTATATATAAACTATATGGAGTCTCCATTACTTAGAATCATTTTTGCAACTTTCAAGTTGGACTCCATAGGATAGGTCTAAAGTCTTGAACACATTCCAACACTAAAGACTATATCTAGTTTGCTTGTTTTGATGTATAGTAAAGAGCAAATAATTTCTCAATACATTGTCTCAACTACGGATGGACTTGGTTTGTCAATGTCTCATTTTGTAGCAGTCCTATTGGAGTATCAATGGGCTTGGCACTTTCCATGTGGACGCTTTTTAGTAGATCACCAATTTACTTTTGTTGATTGATCATAGGGCATGTTGATGACTACTTAACTTGTAAGCTTAAAGAGAAGTTTAGTTCCCCCATGATATTCCATTCAAACTCATCACTTCCCATTAACTTTGTAAATGTTTCTCATAGTGAATCCAATGTAGCTCAAAAGATAGTTTCATCGACATATACTTGAACGATGAGTATATTTCTCCCCCTTGATTTTAGGAAGAGAGTGTTGTCAGGTTATCACAGGACAAACTTCATCAATCGACCTATTTTATTATAAGTTCATCAGGATTATGATGTGTAACCTGAAAGTTTTATGTTAATGCTAAGTTATCCTATTTGAAATTCCATAATGTGTCCACATCTAAGCTATATGCAGTCCGACGAGAAACTAATGGGATTGTCATGCCATGAATTTTGTAAAGCAAAAAATATTTAAAAGTCATTTAATGCAAGATTAATCACTCCTTTCAGTACAACTTCTCCTTAAATTGTCAATCTACTTTGAATGGTTTGGTACTCTCACGATATACTTTATTAATAACAATCTGAATAGTATATATGTATTGTCAGCATGGAGAGGAGTAGGATTTTATTGAGGAAACACTATAATGACCCTCTAGGTCATTCATGTATTATTGGCTTATTTATTATGCTTAGACTGTTGTTATAGTGACCCAAGTCATTTATCACTTGCTTAGAATGACAGTTCAGTCACCTAGTCGTTTATTTGGATTCTCTTCGAGTTTCATTTAAGAAACTGCACAAACATAAATGGTTCACTTTGGTCAAAAGTTTAAGATTCCGACCTAAAAATTTTCGTTTGTTCCATTCTCTTTGGAATATTAAGTTTTATCTAGCACCTTTCATACTGAGCATGAGGCCTCCGTACTAATTGTGAGCCCCCTTTTGGAATTTGGGTTTAGATGGAGATTTTATGTTGTACCGACTTTTTTTAAAGATGCCCTCAGTTAGAACTTTCAACAGCTCCATTTGTCTGGAATACAAAATATGGTGGGGTAGCATCTTTTTAATTGCATGCATGGGGTTCTAAATGAATCCTGAGAACCCCGTTAGTGTTTTCAACTGATGCAACAACATCTTGTGTTGGTTCTTCCTTCAGCGAGGTTACATGTGTGCGTTCTCAATCATGGAGGGTTGCACTTTACCATTATGATGTCATGGGCCTCAGTCTATAATACAGATGAGTGGTCATGTGGTGTTGACGACCCTTGGTCATCTTTTCTGTGAGGTTTGACTTTTGTGATCGCGATGGACATTTAAAGAGTGGGTTGTTATCACAACCTCCATTCTCTGCTATCTTGATGTGTATTTGTGACTTGACATTTGAATAAAAGACCATACCATGATTTCTTATTGTTCTAGCATTTCATTTTGAGATTGTGAGAGTTGTTAGTGTTCAATTTGGGTGATTTCAAGTTTAGTGTGGTTGAAAGGTTGTGGCTATGCATTGGAGTGTTTGGGGAATGCGGGGGATTGCTTGTTTGCTTTATCGTGTCCGAAGGGGCTGACAGCCTTCTTGATTGTTCTTAAATGTTTAATTGTTTCATGTAGGTATTTAGGTGTGGTTCGTGCCATAATTTGTGTCTCATTTTAGGATACAAGTTCAGGGAGCTGAAATGTACATTTTGATGGAATCAATTCCGTGATTCCTAAGGTGGGTCCCACATTCGCATATTGACTCAAATTTTGGTCTATCTCTAATTAATATGATGGGTGTCTAAACGATCTTGTTCATATTTTTATTCTATATTTGATAGTGTTGTAGCATTCATAGGTCATTCGAAAGAGAGAAGCATTGGAATTGTGAATTTGAAACACATGTGATTTTCCTTGAGGTAGGCTACTGCTTCGTGTCCTTAAGATTGAGCTCGAGAATGTAAATAAATGTTGATTATTGTGAATTTGGGTTTGGTAGATAGTTGATCATTCTTAGTTAGTTAATATCACGTTTTAAGCTTTTGTCAGGATTTTCGGGCTACTAGCATGTTGTTCTTTTTGTTCGTGACTATTCCTACATTGAAGGCATTTCGGCTATATTCTAGGAGTAGAGTAGTGCATTCGATAGCCTTGCGTATTTAGGAGCATGTTCTTGCTTCATATGGCATAGCTCTATGTAGATTGATGTAGCAAAATTAGGTATGATAGAATGAGTCTTAGTTACGGTGTAGCTAACCTCTGATGATATTCTATCCATACCTCCCCTTTTCAACAGTGCTATCAATTCATGATTAGGCTATCGGGCGAGGTTGGATAATATTGGATTGGATTGGATTCAATTAAAGCTTGGAGTTTTTTTATTGATTATCTTCGAGCGGATATTTTTTAAGGTGGAATTGTGATGTTTATTTGATATGGTATTCTTTATAAGCCTTATGTTCGAATATTCAAGGTATGGTCACATTGCTCTATTGATTTGACATAGGATTCTTCAGCAGCCTTATGGTCGCAAATTCAAAGTCTGGTTACACTGCTCTTCTATTAGTCCGAAATTCAATGTTTGTACATTTGATCTTCGTTCACCGTCCATGATTTGGTCTAAATATAGAGACTAAGGATTTAGCTCTTTAGATGACAATCTATTAATTAAATAGATAGTAGTAGACAATCATTCAACCTAGTATTATAAATTGCTACCTTGTTGTCTGAGTTTTATTAACTCTCTAAAAATTCTTTTGATTCTTGATTTTAATAGAACTGAAAGGAAGGGATAAAAGCATAACTACGCAAAAGTAGACTCATCAACCCAACTGTAAGCCAAAAAACATCAAGCAAATTAACATAATAGGTTTCCAAGTTATGTCAAATATATGCCCCCTTCGCATGTCTTGTGGAGATTTTTCTTGGTTAGTGCAATTTATTATTGATTCAATTAGAGTTGTTTTTGGTCCTTTATATTCTAGTTTTTTTTTTATAAATATTATGATACAATAGATTTTTTTGAGAAATTGTTACGATTTCGATTTGTTAAAATAGGATGACGTTGTTGTTTTTGTGGATGAAAATGAAGAAAGATTTCCTACCAAGTACCTTACATGTAAGAATTTATTGAGTGTGGGTTGGAAAGCGTTTTCCAATTTTCACAGCCTTCTTGAAAGAGATGCCTTGGACTTCCAATTGATTCAGCCTTGCGAATTTTAGGTAACACCTTGTATGTGCTTAAATCCAAGTAATTTTGTTAAAGAAATAGTTAAGTGTTTCACTGGATTTATCTAATATGCACTAATACTGTAAATGAATTTCTTAATTATCATTGAGATGTAGTGTTAGGAACTAAGATATATTAAACAAGGTTGGAGTTTTCCTCGTGGTGGACAATATGAGGAAATAGAGACTGGGGTGGTTCCAATTAGTTAAGAGGAGAAGCAATACCAATAATACAATAACAAAGGAATCTACGCTTCTCCTCTTCACAGACTAGAACAATCTATATCCCGCTTTCCTCACCCTGTCCACAAAGGGCCCACTCCCACTTAATTAAATATATCTTCGTTCCTAATACTACATCTCTCGATCTTGAAAAAAAATCTATCATCTACACTACTGGTTCATATAAGATCAATCAAATAAAAAACAACTCTTTCATTAACAAATGACTTGGATTTTAACACTTACAAGATTTTACCCTAAATTCCCAGGGCTGAATCAATTGAAGCCCAAGACAACTATTTCAAAAACATTATGAGCAATGGAGAAATCTTTTCAACTACCACACAATCAATTTTTATCAATTAGGTATTTGATGGGATTTTTTTTTTCATCCACCAATATAGCATTGTCATCAAGTTTTGACAAATGGGAATCGAAAAACTTTCTTAGAAAACTCTGTTGTATCAAAATATTTATAAGAAAATATAAACTATATAGTACCAAAATAATTCTAGTTTTATCGAGAAGAAATTAAACTTACCAACCAACCCCATCCCACCCATGATATGCGAAGGGAGCATATATCTGACAAAACTGAGAAACCAATA
>JAJOOS010080612.1:0-17551 GCA_029582725.1 Solanum chiquidenum | reverse complement strand
CAATGGTTGTCGTGAATTCCAGCCTAAGTTGTCCACTTGGGTTCCCGGTCTTTCAAAAGCCACTCTTAGTCAACTAGCGTAGAGCGAAACCAAATTCCTAATTTAGCGCATTTTGAACTAAGTTGACCTAACACCCAAGGCGTGTTAGGCCCATTAGAAGCCCACCTTGTGTCGATTTGACCCATTGGTCAATAAAAGACAATCATGCTTATATGTTTAAATTTGAAGGATGTATACGTCATTTGGCAAAACATTGTCTCTTGGGGTTGAGAGTTTAATAATTTGTTATAGTCGAAGAAGGATCAAATTATCATTTCACCCAAAAGCGTGGATAGCCGGAGATGACAAAAAATCAAGAGCGAAGAATTTTTTCATGGAAGCATAATTTAGGATTGTACCCCTGCGTGGGATTGATATTTTACATCTCTTTTCCCCTATTATGTATCCTCATTTGGTTTATTCGCAAAACTTGTATAAATATGGGTTTTGGGGCAAATGGAATGTTTCAAATGACGTATACATCCTTCGAATCGCTAGGCCTACCCTTGGCACAAAAGGGTCACATATTTGTTTAGAACGCGCAATATTTGTTTATGTGTTATAACTGTTTATGTGAATATGTTGTTTTATTTGAAGATATTCTAGCTCACTCCTCTTCGAATTATTTTCTAGAACTCTTTAAGGACAAATATTAAGCCACTATCAAAAGTGCACCCAAATACTCTTCGAGTCTTTAGTTTCACAACAAAATTTGAACTTCATTTTTCAAATCTTACTTTCGCATGAAAAAAAAAATTCCTTTATCTCAGATCGAAGGAGATCCAAGCTGGTTGAACTACGTAGGACCTGAATTCTCCTCTGTGAGATACGTAGGCAGCCTTTAAAGGTTCGGTCCCATCTTTGAGAAATTTTGTATTTTCCAAACTCTTACAAAGAAATTAGAGTTACATCTCAATCAAAAACTAGAAGTACGACAATGAAATATCGAATCGACTTTATCTCGGCTCAAGTCGACATTTCTGATTCACAAAGCTAAAAATCGAATAGATAAATTCCTGTCTATTTAGTCATTTCTCCTTTATCCGTGGGCTAGTTTATCTTCAAATGAAGCAACACTTATGTGTTTATAGTAATGTGTGTGATATATTGTATTATTTATCATCGACACAAACTGACACATTTGTCTTTTGAGTTACTTTTCTTTGTCAGGTACTCAAAACTGATTTGTGTTGAGAAATTGGTTGAACATTCAAAGTTCTCAAGATTCCTTCCCCAATTGAAATTTGTTGAAAAGAAAAAGAAAATGACCCAGAATAGTGAGAATACTGACATGACTGAAGTTGCTATAGTTCAACCCCTTGCCGTTGAACAAAATGAGTTAATTGCACAACTGATGCAACAGATTGCTGAGTTGAGGTTTGAGCTCCAGAAAAAACAAGATTTGCCAATTCCAGTTGTCGATGTCAATACTTTAGGTGATGGAAGGCTTCCACTCCATTTTCCTTCTCTGAACTCAGACTCGGAACATGTCCAGAATAACCCACCCTCCAACCCGGCTCAAAATCCCTCAACTATCAACTTAACTACCCCAAATCTTCATCAGAACAACACTTCATACCAAGTACCACCTCCTCTTTAAAGCATGAATCCCAACCCTCAAACCTTCCTTCCATGTCAAGGCCTAAATGCTAACAACTCTCAAACATTCCCTCCATTTCAAAGCCTAAACGTCAACAATCCTCAAGCACACCCACTCAAGGCACTCAAAATCCATCAAACGCTCAACCCCTACCTCCAAAAGTAACTTTTGATATTTCAGGCCATACCAAACCACACCTTCATTATACTGGTTGTTCCGAACTTGACCACTACGAAGAGAAGGAGAAGAAGTGGAGGGCCAAAGAGGAAAGAACTAAGCAGATCATGAAAGAAGAGATTGCGAAAGTGATAAAAGAACTTGATTACTCTTCAGAAGAAGTGGGGCTGAACTACGAAAATTTATGCATTCATCCAGATTTAGACCTTCCGAAAGAGTTCAAAGTGCCAAAGTTCGTAACTTTTAATGGAACTGGAAATCCTCTTGCACATCTGAAAGTTTATTGTGATCAACTTGTGGGAGTTGGCAAAAATGAAGCATTGTTGATGCGTCTCTTCAGTCGGAGTCTAAATGGAGAAGCTCTAGAGTGGCTTACATCATAAGAATTAAAACAATGGACAAGTTGGAATGCACTCGCAAAGGATTTCACTGAAAGATTTGGACATAACGTAGAAGTTGCCCCTGATCGCTACTATTTGGAGAAGATCAAACAGAAGTCTACGGAAAACTATCGAGAGTACGCTCTTCGTTGGAGAAAAGAGGCTGCAAGAGTTCAACCTCTTATGTCTGAACGTGAAATAACCGAAATGTTTATTCGAACTCAAAAGCATGAGTATTATGAAAGAATGTTGTGCATGATGGGACAAAAATTTGTTGAGATCGTCAAGGTTGGAGAAGCTTTGGAAGATGGTTTCAAGACTGGAAAGGTCACAAACCTTATTGCATTGCGAGCAAACGACAAAGCTACCAAAATTAATGATATGGACATGTCAAAGGGAAAAGTAGAAGAAGTATATGTGGTGACGGCTACCCATACGCAATTGGCTCCACGAAGGAAATATCGAAACCACAATGTCAATCAGAAAAAATTTCCTCGTCTAAACTTTAGGAAGGTTCCTAAAGTATTTACACCGTTGAAGGAATCTCAAACTCAACTTTACGAAAGGTTGAAAGCAATGGGTATGCTCCATCCCATAGAAGGAAGACCAGCCAATTCTTTGGGAAAATTTTACAGAGCTGACCACAGATGTGCTTATCATTCAGGAGCTGTTGGACACGACACGGAGAATTGTTCAACCCTCAAGCACAAAATTCAAAACATGATCAACAACAATTTGATCAATACTGATTAAGTCTCCCCAAATGATAACTTATTGGATGCTAAAGAGTAAGTACAAGACATTTCTGAGCATGGTCATTTGAAGATATTCGTCATCAGAGGTTAAAAAGAAGTATGCCCAGTACTAGCCAGAATTTTGCGTATGGAGTTATTGTTATCTTTCTTTTGAAAATGCATATTTAATCTCTTTCTTCCCATTTTATCGCACATTCCTTGTAATGAACTACGTTTGACCTGAATTCTCAAGAATGAGATACGTAGGCGGCCTATGTTGGCCTCGGTCGGTTTCTTTGTAATTTTCTTATTTCGTTAATCCTCGAGAGGAGGAACTACGTTTGACCTAATTCCTGCCTCAACGGGATACGTAGGCGCCACAACGGCTCGGCCATATTTCCCGTAAGATTTCCATTTCTCTTTATAATGGAAACTGGGACAGAATTTTTGAGAGGATCTCAAAAATTTGTTTGAAGATAGGCTTCTTCAACAAGTCAAGACTGAAGATCAAGATGCAACTGGGTTAATTTTGAATGGATCTAAAAAAAAAAAAAATTATGATGAAATTTTCTAGAAAATCAAGTTTGCAACTGGGACAAAATTTTTGAGATGATCTAAAAAATTCCACAAAAATGTCATTGGCTAAAGGACTTATACCTATGATTATTGAAGCAAACTGGGACAATTTTAAGGAGGAACCTCAAAATTCCAAAACAAGCAACCTCATGGATAACAAAGCAAGTTAGAAGAGTTCTTCCATATTTTAGATTGGGACAGAATTTTTGAGGACCTTCCTCAAAAATTCCACCAAGATTACATTTCAAAGAGCAGATGAGTGTGCAAGTCAACTGCATGAAGAAGCATGGAGAGAAGACCAACACAAATCAGTCTTTCAAACTAAGAATTTTTCTTTGGATGCAGGAACAACAAAGTCACGAAAATGGCAATGTCAAAACTGTCAAGCGTGGAAAAAGACGTCATTTACACCCATCGTGGCCTCATCAACATAACTTAGAAAACTTTCCGTCTCATTTTATCTTCATTTCATTATATTGCCTCAAGTGATTTATAAACAGTTTCTTTTTATTTTGCAGGAATATTGAAGACAAACGCTAATAGATTCTTTCAAAGTTTTAAGAAACAACATGTTGGAGGATCGCTAGTGACGAGTCACGATCAAGGTCACCATTAGGCTCATCATAGCCTAATCTTGATAAGCCAAATGACTTAACCTAATGCTTTATCTTTACTTATATTATTTACTTCATTGTCGATACTAATGTTTGGTGTCAAGCTTTGCAGGTGATAGTATTAGTAAAGTCAGGATCATATGTGAAATCGACTTCAAATCTGAAGATGATCAAAAGTGACACTATCTTAGAAGTGTTGCAAGGGAATATCACCAAGTCCATCACATCAGAAAGATGTTGGAGATCGGAATATCCTCGTAACATTCAAAGTTATCAAACCGTTACAAGTTTTCGATAACGATTGAAAATGTCAGCAACAAACTCAAATTTTGTTGAGTTTGTCAAGGAAGACGGGGGTGACTTTAATCTTCATGTAAAAGAATTGAGTCATTCACCTCAATAATTCTGTCTTTTAAAGAGAGAGTCGTAGTCTAGACGTACATATACGTCGATATAGTTTTTTTTAGTGTGATTGTCATGTAGTAGTTTAGGCATACATGTTTCTTGACAATGTCAGAGTCAAGATTTCAAAATTTTTTGGGTATCCACCCCATAAGTGGATTATGTGTTTTGATTGGCCAATCAAAGACTTTAGTATATACTTTTGTTGGGCGATCCACCCCATAAGTGGTTCGTATATTTGTTTGTCCATTTCAGGTTCCTATTTTGAATATTATCGAGTCATCCACCTCGTTACAGTTGGAATATTATCAAACAATGAAAAGAAATTAAAGTTGCAAAAATGATGTTCCCTTATATAAACAAACGGTAGGATTACGGCTAGCTATATTCCGGGTAATATGGATTTTATTCAACGTATATAATCATTTTTAATTAAAAAGTGTCTATCAGGATTTACTAATATAAATATTTAATAATCAGAATGTTGACATGTTAATGCATGCGTATGAACTACTACGTAATATATATATATATATATATATATATATATATAAAGGCAAAATAATAAGACTTTCTCAGCAATATTCACTTGTTTTAAAAATGTGATTCAGGAAATAACGATAAGAAGAAGAAAAAATTATTACAAGTAATTCAAACTTCAAAAGTTGTATTTATTTGTTGGCAAGAATATGTTAGATAGACTTGACGTGTCTCCACTTAAGCAAATATGATTTTTATTTGCTAACTTCAGGTATAACGGTGAACTGATGTTATTTTATACTCCAATAATGACATATGACGTATAATATCAAAATAAAATAATAAAATACAGTTGGTCAGTAATTGGAACTGAATTACGCAGAGTTATCTTGATTAATATTTGTATAATTTCATTGTAAAATGCCATGTGAGGAATATCCCAATGAATGACATATATATTACTTCATTATCCTTCATATTTAATTTAATTTTCACGATTGCCTTATATATTCTTCATTATTTCATTTCTTATACAAGGGCACATCGTGATTCCATTCCTCTCCAATCTGTTCAAGCCTATTTCGACTCAATTCATTAAATTCAAACTATTTCAAGTAAGTTATAGTCTGGCAAAAATGATTTTTATTAATTATATGTATTGTTAGTTCATCTTATACCAAAACTCATTCGATCAGCCTCTCATGAACAAACAAAAAAACATTTATTTCCCTACAACTTCAGACAGATCAGGGCTCCAACGACTTCAACACCGGATCATGATCCTACCGGCACCACCATGGAGTTGTTAATACTATAGGCTCTCCAACCCACATCTTGATCTTCAATTCCTAAATTTCTTAAAAACTATACTTCTAGAAGGCTACGTGCAATAAGTCCACTTTTCTCTGAATCCACTCTAGTAAAAGCTTAGTACATCAAGTTGTACTTTTCTAGACACAAAATCCTAGTAATTAAGATGAACTTTTTAGAGGTGGTCGTCCAGGTAGAAAACCGGGGCAAGAGTGATGTCTATCTGAAGGAGAGTCTCCTTCATGCATTGCCAGGACGATACGGCCTTGTGATCCGAATTGCCCCGTTCAGCACAAAGGTTATCGCGGCGCATACCTTCTTTTCCCGCAATAAGTCCTTCGGGAGGCCCTCCACCGTAGAGGTTCATATAAACGGGAAATTTATTCAGCGATTGACTCCACAGACCTTCGTACATTACCCAAAGATCATCATTGATGGTGTTTCTGATAATGGAGAGGGGTCAATCATCTGTGTGATTCGTCCTCAACGACAGCTAGAAATCTCTCGTCTGAGGTACTTTCTTATGAAAAAAAATGTATAAACTCTTGTTATATATCATAATAATACTTCAGTTTTGAAATGGTAAAGGGTCAAATACCAAAGGGGCAGCGGCTCTACAGCTGAAACAAAAGGCACTTTGTCTTACGCCCCAAATTTAAGGCCTCCATTCGTGATTTTAGGTCACTGATGTATTTGAGCTACATCTGTCGGGTACCATCAGAAATACTAGTTTATATACACTTCCCTCCTTATTTTTTTGGTCTAAATGTATTACTCATATATTTTAGTTTGACAAATCTAGAATGACTTTAGGCCACTAATGTATCTGAGTCTCCATGCCCTATACTATCAGAAATAGTTTATGTATACACCTTTGAGTTATACTTTTGATCCAAATATATTCCTCTTATTATACTTTAGTACAAAATTTACCTTAATATTTCGAAACCCACCCATTACCTCCACTTTGATTTTTGTTTTTTAAAGTTAAAATAATAACAAAAATAAAAAAGGTTTAAGTTAGATTATTTCTGTACGTAGTATATATATATATATATATATATATATATATATATATAAATAAAGGTACTATCATTTTTATGTGATTAAGGTTGATCACTTGATTTATTCACGTTATTTTGTATATACTCCTACTTTGTGTATGATCAGGGCCTTTAACTTTCTTGCGATGGGATATAAAGAAAGGAAGGAGGTCTGGGTTGTGAGGGAGTAATGACTCATATCAGATGCATGGATTCATATTTACAGCGGGCTATAGCTACCTTATATGAAATTCATGCTTTAATTTGACTCGACGTCCTTATTTTTTTAATTATTGTTATGGAGGATGTGTTTCTTTGTTTGTTTTCCTCCTGTGTGTATATTTTTATTTTCAAAGATACTTGTGATTTTGTTTTGTTTTGAATTTCTGATTGTAACAAGTTTTGTATTTTTATTTTTAAAGATACTACGTAGTTTGTTTTGTTTTAATTTTTTTATTGTAATCACTAAGAAGTCTTTGTATTTCCATTTGGGATGTAATTAGTCAGTATGATGTTGTTGCAGTGTCACGATCCAGATCACCGTGATTGGCACCCACACTAATCCTTCGGTGGGAGAACCGTTACTACAACCCAACTAACCAAATTAACGAAAACCAAAGCATTTAAAGATACGAAAGCAGGTTTAAATGTCTAAAGAAAAAAAAGGGAGTTCCCATAAACTCCGAAAGTCTAATCAAAATAATTACGGAAAAAATGCCTAGAATCTGAAAGTCAATGTACCAAAATGTCTACTAATGACAAGTCTAAAAAAATGGGTGCAACCCCAAACTAAACATAAGAATATCTAAAGTACTAGTCTAAGTCCGAATAGAATGGACTAAACATAACGAGAACTCATGGCAGCCTGGAAGACATGACTCACCCTTGAATTCGATCTCAATCACTGATCTTCTAAACGAGGTCTTAGTAGCCACCTGAATATGCCCTGTACTCAACAAAGAAAGAACAAATGCAGTATCAGTACACAACCACAGTGTACTGGTAGGATCACGCGGCTATTTTAATAAGTGAAACATATAGAAGTAATCACATAATAATAAAAAGGCATATACCGAACATATACAATATCAATCATCATTTCAAGATCAATGTACAATTCCACATTTTCAATAATACATCTATATGACAAGGCAATTGTTCTCTCATGGAACCCATACCCAAACTGTTAGTGTGCCGGATCGTGACACCCGTTCCAAGTTAGTGTGTCGGATCGTGACACTCGTTTCAATATGTATGTCGGTACGTGACATTCAATCCCAGTTAGTGTGTCGGAACGTGACATCCGTTCCATTCAACATGCCACAATCACAATCACAAGGTGCATTCTCATAATCATACAATCAAGTGTTTATTCATGGCATACAATCATTCATTCATACTCATTTACGACTACTGTGATCAATAATGCAACATTCGCATACATACATGCATTATAATGAAGCAATTACTAACATACACCACACAAACATGAAATCACAACCATCACCTACCTCGAATCCAAGCTTGAATCCCCTAAGGCACTTGAATCTTCCCTTTCCGGATTGTTTCCGCTTATTCTACGTCTACAAACAACTAATATATGCAAGGATCAACAATCAAAGGTCTAATTATCCGGATTATAACAAACCCAATAACCCAAGACCAAATTCCCCACCATCCAATTCAGTCAAAAAATTCTCCCCCAATGGTAAATAACCAAGAATCTAAGTTCTACGGATCGAAAAAATATATATTATATTTTACCAGTAGATCTCCGTCAAAATTATATAAAAAATAAAATATGAATTGGAGATGCAAAAGGTGTTTAGCCATAAAATGTCTTCAACACAAAAGATTATATATCTCAATTAGGTTTTCACCATAAACACATAAACATCTAACTAGTTTTCCAATCAAACATACGTAATAAATTTATTTATGAGCACATTGACATAAAGGATAGTGTTAGCAAGTGTAGTAAGAATTAACAAGTTGTATGGTTTGTTAGGTTTATCATTTAAAAGTTAGTTACAAGACTAATGAGGTGGCATTAGTTAGTTACAAAGTTGTTATAGATATTTTGTACTCTTTCATTGATAGAATAGTATAAAAAGGCATACATGTACAGATTCATTGTATTATGACATTAATACAATTCTCTCCTCTTTCTTTCTCTTCCAAATGCTCTATAGTTTGTATTGATATTCAACCTCCATTCATGGAGTTATCATGGTATCTATCAGAGCCTTCGATTGTGAAGGGCTAAAGGATAAGCAGCTAACCAAAAGGTGCTCATATTCACCATTGTTCAAAGGTGAATTGAAAGGAAGCATCAAAAGTAAAGCTAAACAACAATGGCGAATGGAAGTGCAGCTGAGAAAACAAGCACTAGAAATGGAACTTCGAGTCAAGCTGTATTTCCAGTAATTGATCACAATCATCCATTATTTCTTCAACACACTGATACTCCAGGTAGTTCTCTGATTTCTCTTCAGTTAACTAGTTCAGAAAACTATGCCTTGTGGAGTGAATCTTTTAGGATTGGCCTAGTGGGGAAAAACAAGTTAGGCTTTGTAGATGGACGATTCCCTAAATCCATGTTTGAACAAATGTTGTTTGATCAGTGGAAAAAATGTAATGATGTAGTGTTAAGTTGGGTTATGAATGTTGTACGACCAGGACTTCTAAGCTCTGTAGTGTATACTTCTGATGCATGCAAAGTTTGGCTAGATCTGAGAGAAAGGTTTGATACAATAAATGGATCTAGGATTTTTTAATTGCATAAAGTGATTCACACACTGATTCAGGGGACTATGTCTGTTGCTGACTATCATTCTAGGCTAAGAGATCTTTGGGATGAATATGATGCTCTTATGCTTTGTCCTAGTTCTCCCTGTCCAGAGTCAAAGAAATTTGGTGAACACTGTGACTATCAAAGACTCTTGCAGTTCCTTATGGGACTAAATGAGTCTTACTCAACTCCTAGGAGTCAGATTCTCATGATGAGTCCAATTCCAACACTTAACAAGGCTTATGCTCTTCTTATTGACCAAGAGAGTCAGAGAAATCTTGTTAGTTCTGCTTCCAATAACTCAGGCGTGATAGAAGGAACAATAATGTATACTCATAGAAGCAACACCTACAGTGGTGGAGCAGGTACATCTAAAAACTCATTTTTAAGTGGAGCAGGTGGTTCATATTCAGGAGGATCTGGTGGTGGATATAGTAGTGGTGCTAGTACTTCTAGAGGAGGCTACAAAGCTAGGATGTCATTTCTTATATGTGAACATTGTGGGTTCAAAGGTCATTCTAAGGAGAAATGCCATAAAATTATTAGATATCCTGCAGATTTCAAATCTAAGAGGAAGCCAAATATGTATGCTAATCAAACTACTGCTTCAGAGGAGTGTGGACATAAGGTCAGGGTCAACAACAATACACTCTCTAGTCAATCAGGAGCTGGTGTAGGGTCAAACAATGGTACATTCTTCACCTCAGATCAATACCAACAGATACTTCAACTGCTCACAAAATCTGGAGGTGACAAGGCAGGAGAGTGCTCTACAAACATTGTCACTATTGTAAATGCAGGTAGCTCTTTTATAGCAATATATTTTAGTAGTAAATGTAACAGGTAATTGATACTGGAGCTTATGGAAATAATGTATCAGTGTCACATATTGACATCTCTTGTATGCTCACAAATCAGTTTATTTTCAATGTTCTCTTTATTCCTGAGTTCAAGTGCAACTTACTATCAATTTCAAAGCTCACAAAAGAATTACAGTGTATTGTAGGCTTTTTTCCTGACTTTTGTGTTTTCCAGGACCTCTCCACTGGTCAGGTGAACGGGATTTGTAAAGAATAACATGGACTTTACATACTTCATGAAGAACCAAGTCACACATAAAAGAAGTTAGTCAATACAACTAGTATAGTTCATGTGTCTGCTATGTATGTTTCTAGTGATGTATGGCATAAAGGGGATTATACATGCTCCAATTGATATAATAAAGAGACATGAGTCTCTCAGATCACTAAACTTCAAAGACCATTCTCATTGCACTGTGTGCCCTGTAGATAAACAAACAAAGCTTTCATTTCATTTAAATCTATTGTTGTGTTTGAGTTGATACACTGTGATCTGTGGGGTCCTTATAAGGTTCCTAGTCATAATGGAAAGAGGTACTTTGTTACAATTGTAGATGATTTCAGCAAATACACTTGGTTTTTTTTATTACTTCCAAAGTTGACTCAATAGTTGTAATCAAACACTTTCTTACAAGAGTTTAGAATATATTTTCCACAAGTGTTAAAACTTTCAGGTGTGATAATGGTTATGAGTTCCTAAGTACTGAGTTTCAGGTTCTATTGAGTAAAATGAACATTGTACATCAGACTACTTGTGTATATACCCCACAACAAAATGGGGTTGTTTAAATGAAGCACAAAACCATTCTTGATATTGCCAGAGCTCTAAGGTTTCAAACATATATACCTTTAAGATTCTGGGGGGAGTATGTACTCACAACTGCGTACATTTTAAACAGACTCCCTTCAAGGTTACTAGGCTACAAATCACCCTTTGAGAAACTGTATATGTACCCTCCAAATTTGTCCCTCCTGAAGGTCTTTGATTGCTTGTGGTATGCTGCTAGTCCTAAGAAACTTGATAAGTTCTCTTCAAGGGTTGTTCCTGCAGCATATATGGGATACTCCTCAACACAAAAGGGCTATATTCTATATGATATTCATGCTAAGTCTTTTTTTGTTAATAGACATGTAGTGTTTCAAGAAGAATTATTTCCCTTCAAGCATCTCCAAGCCTCACCAAATGTCATGCATCCAGTAGTGAAGTATACTCCAAGTTCCTCTGAACCTGTTGTGTCACCTCAAACTGATTCACCTGAGGCTTTACATGGTGTAGATGAAATTGTGAGTTCTTTAACACCTGGTTCTACTATTGAGATACTTCCTTCTACTGAGGTACCAACTAGAAGATCAACTAGATCCAGCAAACCTCATTTATAGTTGCAGGATTTTGTCACTAAGCCTAAAACATTTGTCTGTACCTATTCATTAGCAAATCAACTGTCATACAAACACTTATCACCTAAATATAGAGAGGTCTTGAATGCATATTCGGCTGTCTCTGAACCTGGTTCATTTAAAGAAGCTGCTACTGATTCTGATTGGAGAAAGCTATGCAATTAGAGATTGATGCCCTGGAGAATAATAAAACATGGAACACAATTGATTTACCACTTGGAAAGAGACCTATTGGATGCAAATGGATATATAAGATTAAGTTCTTAGTTTCAGGAGATGTTGAAAGATACAAAGCCAAGCTTGTGGGTAGAAGTTTTAGTCAACAAGAGTGGCTTGATTATGGTGAGACCTTTAGTCCTGTAGCAAAAATAGTGACTGTTAGGTCTGTGGTGGCTTTGGCTGCATCAAAAGGGTGGTATATATATCAGATGGATGTCCACAATGACTTTTTAAATGGTGATTTACAAGATGAGGTATACATAGAGATTCCTAGTGATTTTTCCAGACAGGGGAGAGTCACAAAGTCTGCAAACTCCACAAGTCCTTGTATGGTTTGAAACAAACACCTAAACAGTGGAATATGAAGTTAACTGAGGCACTAGTCCAAATGGGGTTCAAACAAATCCACTATGACTACTCTCTATTCACACAACAAACTGGGAGTGACATTATGGTGTTGTTGGTGTATTTAGATGATCTTCTGATTACTGGAAGCAACCACCAACTCCTATGCAACACAAGACACGAGATCCAAAATAAGTTCAAAATGAAGGACCTAGGGGAACTAAAATTCTTCTTTGGTGTTGAATTTTCTAGATCAAACAAGGGTATACTGATGACACAGATGAAGTATGCTTTGAAGCTGATATCTTAGACTAGCCTAGGAGGAGCAAAGCATGTTCATACACTATTGGAGCTAAACAAAAAACTCACATCAGTTCAATATGATGAACATGTGACTGGTTCAAGTTCTGATCATGATAAGCCACTTGCTAATCCCACAATGTATCAAAAGCTAGTAGGAAAGCTTTTTTATCTAACCATGACCAGGCCTGATCTTGCTTTTACTTCACAAGTTCTTAGCAAGTTCATGCATTGTCCAAAGGAATCACATATGGAGGCAGCATTAAGAGCAATAAGGTACATCAAGGAAGCTCCTAGTCTAGAACTACTAATGCCAACGGAACAAACTACACAACTAACAACTTATTGTGACTCTGATTGGAGGGCATATCTTGAAACAAGAAAGTCAGTTACGGGGTATTTGGTGAAGTTTGGAGGAGGATTAATCTCTTGGAAGTCTAAGAAGCAAGGAACAGTGTCAAGAAGCTAAGCTGAGGCAGAATTCAGGAGCATGGTTGCATATGCAGTTGAAGTAACTTGGTTAATAGGTTTGTACAAAGAGCTAGGGGTCAATGTAACATTACCAGTCAAAATGGTATGTGATAGCAAGACATCCATCCAAATAGCTGCCAATTTTATCTTTCATAAGCGTACAAAACACAGACATAGATTGTCACTTTGTGAGAGAAAGAATATGTCAAGGGGTACTATAGACAGAATACATCAACACCAAACATCAACTTGCTGATGTACTTTCAAAGAGTCTTGGACAAGGACAACACAATCTACTACTAAGCAAACTTGGAATGAAGAATGTATTTCAACCATAAGCATGAGGGGGAGTGTTAGCAAGGGTAGTAAGAATTAACAAGTTGTATGATGTGTTAGGTTTATCATTTAAAAGTTAGTTACAAGACTGATGAGGTGGCATTATTTAGTTACAAAATTGTTATAGATATTTTGTACTTTTTCATTAATAGAATAGTATAAAAGGGCAAATGCTCTATAGTTTGTATTAATATTCAACCTCCATTCATGGAGTTATTATCAGGTGAAATGAGCCTTGCTCTGATACCATGTTAATTTAGGTCTTAGGCCTAACTCACACCCTAAAAGCTAGCTCAAAGGAAGGAGGATTGCCCAAGCCTTTTAAGGAGTCCACCCATCTCATTAATCATCAATGTGGTACTTTTGGCTTTAACACCTCACCTTACGCCCATTGCTTAGCATCCAGTGCGTGGAAAATTTTGGGCAATTTTTGACCCACCTCATGTCTAGTGCTTAGAATCTGGTGCATGGGTATTTTTTGGGCAATTTTTGATTTTTTTGGGCTCTAATATTGGGTGAGATAGGCCCTGATCTGATACCATGTTAAATTAAATCTTAGGCCTAACTTACACTTTAAAAGCTAGCTCAAAGGAAGGAAGATTGTCCAAACCTTATATAGGGTCACCCATCTCATTAACCACCAATGTGAGACTTTTGGCTTTAATAAATAGCACCACCAATCACAAAAATGGGGGAACAGTCTTCTATTTTGCATCATCCCAAGAGAAAATTTGGCAATTTTAGCTTCATTTACAACATTAAAATGCCTCATCACTTTTGAATCTTCAAATGAAGAGTCACCAAAGTTAGAGCATACAGAAAAAACAAGGAAGAAAATAACTATAATCATTGCCTTCATAGTCTTCATGTTCCAATATTGCTAATTAGCATAGATCTAGTGAACATGTTATATATGAGACACCTATTTATAGTAACATGATGAAAGAATTGGGATAAAGACAAACTTTTTTGACTAATTATATTAAAATTGACATAACATATCATTTGTACACGACATATTTTTATTGATTCTCAATTTGACTAGACATAATGTTATTATTTTGATATGTGGCATATGATTTTATTAGTTTTTTTACTTTATTTGGTGTGTCACATTATTTGACACATGACATCAATTTGAATTTTTAGGATAAAGAAGATACTTCAACTTAACAAAATGGATTCATCATAGGTAACTCAATTCAATGGATTAGCCCAATAAAATTGGACTATTTATTAAATTTATATTTATTAATTGAAAATTTTACTTAAATACTAGCAAATAAGTTGAAAACTCAAGATCTACAACTATGTTTTAACTTAATCTAATATATACTTTATAAATGAGTAAATGAGAAATACTTTATATATAATATTTTTTCTATAAATGATTTTACTATTTATATTTCTTCCTTATTTGAGTAGGCTAAATATGAACAATATTCAATTAATTCCTAAAAATTCTCCATTCTTATCTTTCAATAAAAAAACATTGATATCAAATTTTAGAGATGTTTTATTATCAACACTATAAATACGCATACTATAACTTGCTCTTACACTCCATTACAACTCCTCCAAACATAAACATCACTCCCCGCAAACTTTATGAATAAATTGAGGGCTATAATTGCATGGAATAATCCAACTGTACTAGCACTCACAGAAACAATAATGGAAGATCATAATAAGGTACTGCAAGCTTTGGATTTTTCTGAAGTTATTCAAGTGTCGGTTAATGAATACTTTGGAGGTATTGCACTATTTTGGAGAAGCACTGATGTTACAATTGAACCATTTGTCCTAACTATCAGGAAATCCATTCGACTATTAAGGTAAGCTCAAAATTGCCTAAATACTACTTCTCTATAATTTATGCTAAAAATTCTAATAGCTATAGAAATTCTCGAGTCCGGAGCCTAAAGGGCAAAAAAAATTGACAAAAATTCCAAAAGGGCACATTAAATTTTATTTTAACCAAAGGGGCAAACTCGCTGGTGGGGTAGTGATTTTGTTTAGACGCCGTTACTCCGTTAAACAATCAAAATCGCTGACCTACCAGTGATTTTATCCAAAAAAAAATAATTCATTTTTTAAAAGAACTTCGCTGCCCGTGCAGCGTTTTTTGGAAACTTTTTTTTTTTTAAAAAAAAATCACTGCTATGGCAGCGTTTTTAAATAAAAAATATTTTTAAAATTAAAATTATATTAAAAATCGCTTCGCAAGTAGCAATTTTAGTAAAAAAAAAATTCTTTTTTTCTAAATTGCTGCCTCGAATTTGGTGAAATAATTTTTTTTTCTTAAAAATCGCTGACAAGGCAGCGATTTTGGTGAAAGTTTTTTTTTTTTTTTCAAACATCACATGTCACTGACAAGCAGCCATTTCACCAAAAAAAATAAAAAAATTTCACTAAAATCGCTGCCAAGGCAGAGATTTTTTAATTTTTTTTACTAAAATCGCTATATGTGGAGCGATTTTCAATATAATTATTAAAATATTTTTTTTTATAAAAACAATTTTGCCCAAAAACGCTGTAGGGGCAGCGATGTTCTTTTAAAAAATGGAATTTTTTTTTGGACAAAATCACTGGTAGGTCAGCAATTTTGATTGGTTAACGGAGTAACGGCGTTAAAACAAAATCGCTACCCCACTAGCGATTTTGCCCCATTGGTTAAAAAAAAATTTGATGTGCCATTTTGAAATTTTTGTCAATTATTTTTGCCCTTTAGGCTCCGAACTCAGAAATTCTCCGTGGAACAACCTAGGACATATAAATAATAATATTAAAGGCCCTTTGCTAGTATGTGAAGACTTCAACGAGGTTATAAATGCCTCTGAAAAATTAGGAGGAAGGCCTATAAATAACATCAAATGCGCTCCGCTTTTCTAAAATTGTCTAGACAATATGGGTGTGATTGATCTAGGATTCACTGGGCAAATATTTACGTGAAAAATAAGCATAAGAACTATAAAACCCTTATCATGGAAAGATTAGATGGATTCCTTAGTAATGAAGATTGGCTAAGTCTTCATCCCGACTCCAATGTTCAACTTCTACCCCGAATGCATTGAACTGTGCAAAAAACTACCCTAAGCCTAACAAAACTTTTAGATTTGAATTCGTGTGGCTCCTTCATCCTGATTTTTCTAATGTTATTAATAATGCTTGGGAAAAGGTTTGTGACTATAATACATCCGTAATAAAATTCACTAATGATGTAAATATGTGGAATAAAGAAACCCTTGAAAAAAAAATTAAACAAAAAAATAGCATCCTAAACCCTATAACTGGTCTCCAACGTATGAATTTCAAGTATAAGAAGTATTGAGGACTACGACTATGATAAACAAGTTGCAGCTAGTTGAGCTGAGCTGGCACACGAATCAGTTAGAGTTTGTTAGAAGATATTTTATGTAGTTAGTAGATTGTTAGAGATTATTAGCAAGTAGAATCTATTGTGTATAAAAGGTCCTAGTCTCATTCATTTGTAGTTAGACAATCCAATTTACAGATGATATTCAATGCAAGTTCTCTGAAGAAGATGAACTCTCTGTTTTCTTAACTGCTTCCATTTACATTTTTTCACCATTGATAGTGTACTGATTCAGCAATTTAACATGGTATCAGAGCTTAATTGATAGAGTTCTGGGTGAATTTTCCGCATCTCCAATTTGTTTTTCAGTATATTGCAGAGTTGAAGGATTGCGATGGCGACGAAGATCGACCACAATCATCCTCTGTATCTATCGACATCTGATATCCCAGGAGCTGTGCAGATTGGAATCCAGCTCACAGGGATGGAAAATTACTCACTATGGAGTCGAGCTATGCAATTAACCCTCTTGACGAAGAATAAGATGGGATTTATTGATGGCAGTCTTCGACGAGATGATTTTAAGGAAGAACTGGAGAAGAAACAGTGGGATCGATGCAATGCGATGGTCCTCTCTTGGTTGATGAATAATGTAAGCAC